>NKHZ01000025.1:347898-516586 GCA_002895985.1 Sphaceloma murrayae | reverse complement strand
GGGGGGGGGGGGGGGGGGGGGGGGGGGGGGGGGGGGGGGGGGGGGGGGGGGGGGGGGAAAGGAGGCGTACTGTAGATTAGACCTCCGAGACCGAAGAGCACCGCCATAGTATAGGAAAGTGTTGGGCCAGGGTGCAGCTCGCACGGTTGTGACTGGAGGACGAGACGGATCTGACTGTAAAGCTGCCCTGGGCGAGGTGGGAGGGCAGTGTCCAAGGTATTGGCCGAGGATGAAGTTGAAGCCTAAGAACAGCTCTCGACTACGAAACTCCGCTTGCAACCCCCCTCACCAGCACGTACTTTGTCCAACATGGGATCGTGAGATGGCGAAAATAATGGGTCAATTGATGTGATTCCTACAAATTTTGACACCGGGTATTGACCGTCTGACAGATACCCTGCTCTCGCTCTCGGTCCCGGCACTAGTTCTGGTGCATCTCTTCGCCGCCCCCTACACCAAGGTCGAGGAGTCGTTCAACATCCAGGCGACACACGACATTCTGACCTTTGGCATCCCAAGCCCACTTGAGACCGATGCGATCGACTTTATCAGAGCGAACTACGATCATGTTGCTTTTCCGGGATCCGTGCCGAGGACCTTTGTTGGAGCATCTGTCCTGGCCGGCCTTGCCCGTCCGTTTGTAGGCTTCGTGCAATCCCCTGAGCAGCTTCAGATCCTTGGTGAGTCTACTAGTCGCCTTCCGCAGCATACCGCTGACACTTGACACAGTCAGGGTTGTACTTGGTCTCATCAACTCTCTGACGCTGGTCCGATTCAGAAGCGCAGTCGACACAGCATATGGCAGGACTGCGGGCCGATTCTACCTCGCCTTTGTGGCGTCTCAATTCCATCTGCTCTTCTACGTTTCGCGGACACTGCCGAATTACCTTGTTCTACCGCTGAGTAAGTTGACAGTGAATGCCAGTGAAGACATCTGCTCACGATATCAGCTACCGAGGCAACGCGTGCATTCCTGCTCGCGCTATCAACCTCGCCCAAGCTGAGGGCTTCGTCTAAGCGGAGGCGTCTCACCTTGTACCTCCTCACGGTCTCTGGCATTATCTTCCGCTCGGAGATTGCCCTTCTTCTCGCTACGTCTACAGCAACACTGTACCTGTTCTCTGGGCTGGGAGTTCGTCAGGAACTCATCCCAGCAGTGTTCGCCGGAAGCTTGATCGCTCTGCCGACAACTCTCGGTCTCGATACTTTCCTCTGGCGCCCACGCATTGCTCTGACCGTCAATTACGCGAAAGGGCAGTCCATGCTTCAGATTCCCATCCCTACATGGCCCGAGTTGCAAGCCTTTTTCTACAATACCGTCGAAGGCCACAGCTCTGACTGGGGGACGTCTCCGTTCCATTACTACTTCACCTCTGCGCTTCCGAAGCTCCTCTTCAACCCTTTGATATCGACAATTCTTCTTCCTGCCTCATTCGCTATCCCAGCCCTCCGCCGGACGTCACTGACATCTCTCCTTCCCTCCCTGACCTTCATCACCATCTTCTCGCTCCTCCCGCACAAAGAGCCCCGTTTCATAGTCTACACCCTCCCCCTTTTCCTCGCCTCGGCCTCGGCCTCGGCATCCTACATTTACACTCGCCGCACCAAAACCCTCATCAACCGTCTCCTCTCCCTTCTCGTCCTCGCATCCCTCCCTCTCTCCCTCTTGACCTCGACCGCCCTCCTCACAATTTCTTCCCACAACTATCCCGGCGGCCATGCCCTCGCCACTCTCCACGCCATGGCCTCGCCCACCTCCATCACAACCAGCATCCCCCTGCAGCTCGCTCTCAAACCCCAGAAGCCAGCTTCCTACCTCTCGAAAGAAGACATTGAGAAAGCCGTCGCCGCCTCGGCCGCGGCGCGTCACGCCAACAACGCGCTGCGTGACAAGGCCGAGGTGAGAGTCTACCTTGACAACCTGGCGACCCAGACCGGCGTCACGAGGTACCAGGAGCTCAACCGCGGACGGAGCCAGGGCGTCATCAAGGACGGGCGGGGAGGGAAGTGGGTTTATGATAAGACGGAGGATAAGAAGGTGCTCGCCCGATCCGAGTTCTGGGAGGCCATGGACTTTGTCGTCACGGAGAGGCCGGAGAAGGTGCCCGGTAGCTGGGAGGTGTTGGAGAGTGTGTGGGGATTCGATGGAGTGGGATTTACACTGCAGGACGAAGGAAAGGGTCAGGTACATGTTGTTGATGAGGTGAGGAGGGTGTTTCTGCCGTTGCCGGGGGTGGGCAAGGGGTTGGAGGGTTTGGTGGAGGGGGTTGTCAGGAGGATGGCCGGGGTGACGGGGGGCAAGTGGCCGCATGTTCGGTTGAGGAGGAAGTTGCATATTCTGAAGAGGGGCAGTATGGGGCTGTGAAGTCGACGTTCCCCTTCTGGATATGTTATCGGGCCCCTTTCGCCACTGTATCTCTCTCTCTCTCTCGAAGACCGTAAGGATAGGTCGCTAATGCATTGCGAACCCTGTGTTCCTCTTGACATTGGAAATTTCATCCAATCGATCCGAGTATGACGCGACTTGTCTTCCTGTAGAAGTTGAACCCTTGAAGACGTGTTCGACCTCATTTCCTCGCGCTACTTCTTCCCGGCAGATGGATGAGAAGCCTGTTCGACGGTACCAGCGAGAGCAACAGCCAAAGCCACCAGGGTCGTGCAAAAGCCAAGGAAAAAGCTGTGGTTCTCGGACGGCTCGTTCGCGATGTTGAATACTGGTTCTTTGGCGACTTTGGTCCGGGTTGCAGCCATTGTGACTGTCGCTTGTGAGCCCCCTCATGTCTTTCAAGGCACGGGCTGCGAAACCATATCGTGAGGAAATCAAGGAAAAATAACATAAAATAAAAAGACGATGGCAAATCGAATGCCTACTCAGTGTGAAATCGTAAAAGTCACGAATGACAATGCGAGAACTGTTCACATGAGTCAAGGCATATGTTTGAAGCATTGGCACGTGTAGTCAAATATATCCCGGGGCTGTACTCCGCCGCACATCAGCGTTTAATAGCACTGTATACCACCAGATGTTGCAATCTTCCGTTCCCTCACGTTACTGCTCCGGTTGCAGATATCCACGCGGGAGGTTTTCCGGTACTGGCTCCAGCTCGATTCCTCCCCGTCATGCCGTCCACGTCTTGTTTGAGCAGCGAGGACATCCATGCGTCCGATCTGTCTCACGCCTATCTTCCAATATGTCGAAGTAATAGCTTCCTCGGGCCTCGACGTCGGATAGACGTCGGATCTACTTCGTAAGACGGTGGAGTGTAGGACCCATCGCTTAGCGCTAGTTGTTTGATGACATTTGAGCTGATCAATGGCAAGACCGCGACGCATAGGCTGGGGACGTCAATCGACAAGGACTACAGGTCTTCGAGCTTCGCTCCCCTGAATACTGTGATGTTGGTTGCCACGAGCGCCACGATGAAACTCATCATATCAGAATCTACGGGCGAAGTAACTTTCTCCGTCGCCGTAAGAAGATCGCGCAGAGACTTAAAGTCAGCGACTCGGCTCCTTGAAGCGGTCTTGAGATGCGGAATGATCGATGCTTTGAGCCGCGAGTATCCAAGTCTGTCAGCGAGTCCGTACAATTGTACGGTCTCGATCAGACCGGCGCTGCTCTCCTTGAAGAGCTCCGAGACGGGACAGCCGTATGCGAACTTGATGAGGGAATTGACTGTCATCCACGAATCTTCGCTCAGGTCAAGCGTGCGCTCGGAAGCTTCCTGACATGATCAGGTCCTGCAATGACGATGAATATGCTTGAGTCTCATAGTCACCTTGAAGTTGCCGCAAAGAGCCTTCTCAAAGTAGGCGCAGGCGCTTGCAAGGATACAGATGTGGCCTTTGATGGAATTGTTGCCGCAAACGACCTTGCAGTCAGAGAACACGCCGGTGTTGTAGAGGCTGGGTCGATGTCAGTATCAAGTGATCAGTTTTGAGGATCATCTCGCATCTGGGGCTTGTTTCACCTGTAGAAGCCGTGGGTGTCCCACCTGTCGACGACAGAGTAGGTTTGATCTTCTGGTCGATCGCTCATGATGCTAATGTGGTCACCTGTTCTGGTGGCAGTCCTCCCAAAGCAAGAGTGGCCACGACTGGAGTACGTTGGGCTCTCACTTCCGTGATTTTGGAGAAGCTGCCGGGCGGATGGCTGTGTGTGTATGCTTGATGGTCGTTGAAGGTCTAGGGCTAGGATGTCAAAGTAGATCAAAGAGCCACCGGCATTGTATGCTCGAGAGTGTTGGTGAGCCTTATCATTGTCACATCCGGCGTCTTGGCACGAATTATATCACGTGATCGCAGTGGCGCTTCCAGAAATGCAGAGTGAGCGATGTCCAGATAGATTGTGAATCCGCTATATACCACCTCGCCACACGCCTGACGAGCGAATAACTCCGAAACGATGCTATCCCAAGGTCCGTCGAGACCTGTTCCGCCAGAAAGCCCGCAAATGCATGTGTCGTATCTCCGTCTGATGGTCATGACAAGGATAATAGCAATAGTCTCCAGAGCTAGTATATCCATGGTTCCGGATCGTTAAGAATGAGACCGTCTTCAGCGACAAGTAGATACGTCGACACTATCTGAAGTGTGACGTCGCAGACCGTGTCTGCGATAGCGCATGCTGAACGCGACCTACCTGTTGCGCGCTTAGTCCAGATAAAAGGTGCATCCACGGGATTAAAATCCACGACCAGTAGAGTGAGAAGAGAGAGTGAGAAGAGTGCCACACGGCAGGAATGTGCAGAAGGATCCATCATCGCATCCGGCCGTGGGCATGTCCATGTCCGTGACGGGAGGATTCCTCGGGAGGTGCGCCGCGCTTTCGGCTGGAATTTGAATATGGTGTCTCCATACGGGTCGACGGCTGTGACTGGTATATCGGTTGCACGGCTTGCACGTCATGTGGCAATACCACTGCTACAGATGGCATTAGCATGGCGTCGCAACGGTCATTGCCGATCCACACTTACGACGCCCGTACTGATCATACACTTGTGGCTGTGCATAGCTGTCGGCAGTTAGTACTATCCAAGCGAAGCTGGCAGTCATCCGATATGTGAGGACGGCTCAAGTCCTTCTGACTTGGCAGAGCCGACGTTGCGGTCCGTCGGCACAACACATGGAAAGACGCCATTGATGTAGCGTGTGACATACCTTGCTGCATGCGGATCCTGGTATCCGGCGACGAGCCGTGGGTCCTCTCTGGCCATGGTCTGATATCTTGGGTCTTCTCTGCGATGATCCCTTGAAGACGCATATCGTGGATCTTCCCTCGGCGGTGCCGAAGCGTAACGTGCCTCTTCTCGCGCCATAGTCGAGGCATAACGAGGATCCTCACGGACTGGCCTGTGCCGAGCCTCCTCCGGGTGATATCGAGGGTCCTCCCGAGTGGCAGCGTAGCGCATGTCGTCGCGGCTATGCGAATACCGACCGTCGTCCCGAAGAGGGTAGCGGGGATCCTCGCGGGGATCACGAGAGTCACGGGCCTCACGAGTAGGCAGATACCTCGGATCTACCATATCGACCTCACGGGTGTGATGAGGTGGATGTCCAGCATATCCTGGTATGTGTTGTGGACTATTTCGACCGGCAGCAGCCAACCTGGAAGCATGGTATGCAGATTCCGGGACGTACTCATTACCTTGCATGATATATCCGGGAGGAGCGCTTCTCGAGGGAGCATAGGCAACGGATTCCCCGTAAGATCCGACGACAGCTCCGGTATTGGCCAAGGGGGTCCGGGGATGAGGCTCAGGGCGCGTGACAGTCCTTGTAGGTTCATAGTCCATGGCATCTGGATGTGCAGCATGCCGCGAGGGCGGCGCAGCAGCATAGGTCACTTCCACCCTTGGAGAATTCTTTCCAGTATCATGTCGACCACCAGTCTGCTCCCGGAACGTTCTTGAGTCTTCATAATTCACTGCATCGTGGTCAGGGTTGTTCTGTGGTCCAACCTCTGGGGTCTTGCTACCTCTTTTCCCGGTACGTTTCGACTCTTGATCCCATTTGCTAGACTTGTGCTTTAGATCTGCTATCATGTTCTGGGTTGGACAACGTCAGTGAAAAAGTATGAGTGGGCCCCACGGTCCTCCCTACCGATGTGAGATTCCTATACGCTCTGATCCAGTATCCGTTGACCTGCGTGTCGTTAGCACATGTCCTGCTGTCCGACTCTTACTTGCGCAGCATGCCTTCCGCCCATCAATCTTGTCTGTACCCGGCCGCACGGTTGCATCGTTTCCCAGAAAGCTTTGGATGTCGGCCGAAATGACCTCGCGGCGGATGCCATCTTCCGGAAGGAACCAGTCTCGTAGGATATGGCTCATAGCAGCGGCGTTCCAGAGAGATCCTATAGTATGGTCCTGGAGGTAGAAATTGTCCCACAAAACCTGGTAGGGTTGAGTCCAAGAGTATTGTCAGGCTCTGGAGCACAGCGGCTGGCGGCAAACACTTCTTGGGTCCAGCAACGACGCAAGAGGGCTTGAACAAGAGTCCCAAACACCGTATATCAACGGATCAAAATGGGGCGACAGGGGGGCCTGGGCGATACATGGAAGAAAAGGGTTTGCGCAAGAGGATTATCCAGGTGGTTGAGGTACTCGGTCGCGATCATCTTTGACTCTCTCCACCTTTGCGCTGGCAGGCAGATGCGAGCTAGTCCCGATGCGGGCAAGCGTCCCGGATCAGCAACATGCCTGACATGTCACAAAAAGAGCCGCGGGTCTAGTTTCGACCTCAATCAACTCGAAATGATCGTTCCACAGCGCAGATGATCAGCAACGTCATGTCTCCAAGCTCTGCGCCTGCTCGTCTGCGGCTGTGTGCATCTGCACGAAATGCAATCAGGGTTTGTTGGGCTCCGAGCAGACGTGACAGACGTGGCAGGCCGACCGCTCTCTGGTTGGGCATCAAGCCGGCCATGCTCGACATTGTGATGCCCGAGATCCACCACGAACCATCATCTGCAACCTGAGGACAGAAGTGATCAACACACTTAAATCACGGCCAAGTCGCATGCTCGCGTTTGTCAAGGTCCAAACACTGAAGCTCGCTGATCACAGTTCTCTGCCCTGCTGGGCCTGCTGGGGAGGAAATTTGGACCGAGGATCAATTTCAGTAATCTGTAGTAGTATTGGAAGACGGCGATAGTTCTGTTATCACCATCGGGGTATCATTGGGTGTCACCGCAGCCATATCCTTCCGCCCAGCCCTCGACTCCGAACCTGCGCCGTCGCGAAAGCAGCACACTAGGACTGCCATCGGACCAATCAACCCAAACAGCTTCGCTGGACGCCCAGTAGGCGCTCGGTGCTGAACATTACTTTCGACGTGAGACGCGGGAGCCACACGCGACTCTGACTGCGCAAGCGGATCACGGCCTGACGGGACATCTCGTTGGCGGGCAGCCAAGTATTCCTCTCCTGGAAATAAAGCCAACCCATGGTAAGAATGCAGATCGAGAGTAGTGCCCAAAACCACACCGGCAGCTGCCTAAGGAGCTCAGACGTCGAGTATTCCACAGTGACCAGTCTCGTTGTGCGTATCTCCTCAACTGTCTGCTGTGGGATATGAGCTAGTGGCCTGGTCTTTGGTGAGACTGGCTCAATTGCTTGCAGCGTAGGAATAGTGATGGTTTTCAGGGCGAGTTTCAGCGGCGCTGCTTTGCCGGGAGATTGCGATTGCGGGCTCCGAGCAGACGGCTTTGGAGATAGCAGCGAACCTTGCGAGGCCTTCCTTGCCGAGCTGACCGATGCAACGCTCGGTGACGACTGCCCATCCTCGTCGAGATGTTCGCCCGCCTCGTCAAGCTGATCCTGCAAGCTCGCCGTTCTGGTCACCTTGCCGCGCTGGCGCGGAGGTCGAAGGCCGTCTTGATTGAGCTCCGGGGACTGAGAGCGCTCCCTGCCAGACAGGGCGGCCGCCAACAAGTTCCATATCTCGGATGGCTTATAGTCGTTGATGCTCCTCCCGGTCGATAGCCGACGACCAAGGATGGAGTCTTGCTGCAGCAAGTCCTCTATAGCATCAAGTCGATCCTGAGACATTTCCATCTCCACGCGATGGTCCTCGTAGATCTTGACCTGCTTCTGCGCAAGATCCAAATCGGCCTTGAGGGTCTTCATGTCAAACTCCAACTCGTCAGCCTTGTCCTGCTCCTCGTGCCACTTCTTGATCTTATCCCGATTGTCCAGCTCCAGCTGCTGCAGCGCGTTGCGGAACTCATCGACATCCTCGTCTTTCCTCTTCACCTCATTCTCCAACGTCGCGATCCTCTTGGCCATCCTCTCCTTCTCCCTCAGCTCGTCCTCCTGCTGCCTCTTCTCATACTCCAAGTTCTTCCTCTCCGTCTCCAAATCCCGCACCGCTTCGTTCCTCGTCGCCAACCTGCCCTTCAACTCTTCGACCTCGTCCTTCACCAATCTCATCTCCTCGTACTGCTCCTCGTCCTTGGCATGCCATTCTTTCTTCTCCTGCCTCAGTTTCAGCAGCTCGTCGTACTCCTTCTTGGAAATCGTCTTGTCCTGCGGGGTATCCTGTTCGTCGGCCATGATGTTTGTGAACGTGAGGAAGTGAGCATGTTGAGGGAGAAATCAGAAAGGTCAAAAGCTCAGGGCTTTCTGGATGGGACAGTGACAATTGCGCCGGAAGCAATTGTGGAATGTGGCAGACAATGACAATCGGCGACAATGCGCCAGCGTTCAGAAACCGTGGCATGTGAACTTGGAGAGCTTCCTGTCCGCTTTCGTCACTTCCCCGGATTTGCCGGCTCCAGCCACACCTTTTGACGTCTTTGTTTCAGGAGATTCCAGAGAAGTGGCATGTGAGCGCTGCGAAGAGGGATCAGATAGGCAGTCATGTCAGGTTTCATCGTGCTCTATGCTAGCTGTCTCTTGCGATTGCAGGCGCGCAGACCGTCCGTCCTCTCGTCGACTCTCGAATCAGATCCCCTGCCTACAGGCACCAACCCTCTATCTCTCTAAGAACCCGCCAATCCAATTCCCCTCACCCTCTTCGCCAGCTCCGCCGTCCCAAAATCGCTCTTTCGTTTCGTGATCCTTGGCGCAGATTCTTGCAGTATAACGATCAATGTTTTCCAACCTATACAAAAAACCAAAAGCGGTACCAGTCAGTTTGTTCACATCTGCAATATGGTTTGCAGGGTAGCCCAACCTGGCGATTGCTGCAGCGCCGCTCCGGCGGAGACGTCCTTGTTGACTGCGACTTGGCAAAGGGAGGAGAATTCGGTCTGTAGTGCGTTGAGGTTAGCCATGTGTGTGATACGGGAATCAAGACGATGAACTTACTTTGCTTAGCACATCCATGTTCTTGATGTAGCTGAGCAGGTGGAAGTCTGCTATCTTTGCTACGCCTTCTGGACGGCCAAGGTCGGCACCGTCGAGTGCTTTTTTGAGGGTTGTGGTTTCTTGTGCTTGGCCGATGATTTCTCTGTTCTCTACCGGGAACGTTGTGCTGGTGAATATCGGCTTCGCTTCTGTGGGAAAGCCGTGGGTGAGAGTGACCAGAAGGTATTCGACTGGGAAAGCTGGCTTCGCATTCTCCTGAACGTTGGCTCCGTATTCGTTGATTTTTCTGAAGAACACCTCAGGGATATAACGCACACGTCCAAGTTCGTTCTCTTCATCCTCATCTTGTACCAGGACCACAGTGGGATCTGCTGATGCTTCGATGAGGTCCGCTCGTACCATCTCCACTGCCGAGTTCGACGCCTGATAGGCGGTGACCGCAATCTGGCCTTCCTCGTCTCCGCTGATAACGCAAGTAACAAAATTCGATCCGAACTTGCCAGTGTCGCTCCACTTGCTGGCTCTGGGGTATCTCGCCTGGTATCTCGATGCAAATATGACTTCAAGGGAAGAAAAGAAATAGGAATCGGCGTGACGCTTGCATATGACACTGCCATCGCCAACTCCAGCGTCTAGGAGGTCAGTGAAGATGATTCCTACGCGGACCAGACCACAGTCCTGTGCCAGTTGGTCGATGATGTTCTCATTCTCCCATTCTCCTAGTGTCACACCATCCATCTCGTCGATCTGGGGTGGTTCGTAGATGGCTTCGACTACCGCCTTGGTCCCCAGAGGTACCTCGGCGTATTCCTCATATCGACCGTACAGAAAGCCTATCCGCTGAGCCCCACCGTTCCTCCAGAAGTCGAGGATTGTGTTGATTAGCGCCGGTGAAGAAAATTCCACATGGTCTACCATGCGGTATTGCTGAGGTTGAAGAGTGATGGCACTGGGTTGACACTTGGTGCAGATACCTTGAGGGAAAGGCTTGTGACCCGACGGGCAATCCGGCCGTACGCGGTAGTAAGGTTCTGTGAGAGGCGGCATGTAAGAGCTTCCCGACTCGTACTTGTTCTTCCCTTGATTCAACTTCCTGAGGTAGGCATGATACGAGAGGTGCTTGATCTTCTTCTCGGCCAGGTATTCGCCATTGTATGGTTCCAGGGGCATGCAGTAGTCGCACATCCCCTTCGGCCCATGACGGCACATCTTTTGGTCCTTCGGCCTTGAAATCTTGCCATCTTTTTGATCTAGCTTGTCATCCACCGGAAGCTGCTTGACCGTCTCCCATGGGTTCTTAATGATACCTTGTGCAGCGGCAGAGGGAATACCGATGGTCGCGACTTCCGATGCAGCTACTGCCTTGCCGTTCAGTCTCTTGGCCGCTTCACCGTGCCCGTTGGTCTCGGCGGCCTGCTCTTGATAGTCGAGGAAGATTTGTGCTCCATGCCTGTGAGTTGTCAGTCGACATCTTAAGCTAATAGAGATGTGGAACTCACGCCATGCCAAGCCGGCTGAAGGTCACGCCATTGAGAGCTTCTATCGGCCTTGAGTCTCCTCCATGTGGTTTCGGACTGATGGTTACCGAGGATGGGATGACACTGCTGGGAAGCTTCTCCAGCACCTGCGGCAGGATGGAGGCGATATCCGTGCTGGGTTCCAGGGTCAGCCGAAATTGGCCGTTCCGGCTTTGAAATCTGAGTATCATTGTCGCTGATGCTTTCGTGATGGAAGATGAGAGTGAAGTGGAAGAAGAGAGGGCAGAGGTCAGAGTATCGTTATGTCCGCCACGCCATCAGAGTTGTGGTGTTCAGAGAGTGATGCTTGAACACCCCGCGATGGAGAGAGATCGTGTGGGACGATTCAGATTTTGATGTCCGAGATCCGTTGGCAGATGAGATGACAGGGCGAACGTGGTGATCAGTCAGACTAGAGTAAAGCCGTGTGTTGTGAATAAGCAAGACAGCTACCAAATGATTCCATGAAGCTCTCCTTCGGCATCTGAGAATGAGATCATGCACGGCGGAGTACGGCGCGTCTCGGCCCGCGTTTCCAGGAACTGCTTTTCGCAGAGGGACACGTTGAAGTGTGAGCTGTGATCAGGGTCCATAATTTGGCCTCGTCTTCGACGAGCACATGTAGACAACACGTTAAGACAACACTCTGAGACGACCCCTGCCGTCACGAATACCATCAATCAGATTGAATTGAGTCTCCGATGACACCGCGATAAGGACTATTCAATCTCTTCACAATGGTCAACTGGATTGGCCTCCTTATCCCCGTCGCCTACCTCACAGTTCTCCTCGGTTCGCTGGGCACTTTCAGTTATCTCTACCGGAAACGAAAGGCGGCAAAGTCGGCATCGCTGGCACCATGGTTTCCATCGCATCTGCAGCGCAACATCTACCTCTCGCTCTTACACATTGATCCCGCAGACCCATCATCAGCGCCAGCCGGTTCGGAAAAGACACTCAGCAAAGTGCCAGAGAGCATCATCAAGGCTGCGCTGATGCGGCGAGCGGTGGAGGACATTCACAGGATCATCCAGGTCAGGAACGCGAAACCGGCTCTGCAGTCACTATTGCAAAGGGGCAGTGTGGGAGAAGAGCTATGGCAGAGGTTCCTGAGGGCGGAGCAGGAAATCGAAGAAGAGGTCAAGGATGTTGTCGAAGAGGTGCGCATCAATGATTACAAGCGTACCTTTACAAAGACTAACTTGAACATAGGCGAATGCCCTTGCACCCAACTGGGGACAGGTCATCTTCCAATCAGCTAATGAGATCGCGAACAATCAGCTTGCAAAGGCTCGCATGGAGGAGCTACAAGCCAAGGTTGAGGACGAGCGAGAGTGGTGGGATGCGCGCAAAAAGGGGATCCAGGAGGGGTTCATGAAGGAACTGGACGAGGAAAAGGCAGGCACACCAGTGGCGAAGCCTGCAGTAAAAAGTAGCAGTGATGATGATGCGGTCCTGGTGGAAGCAGGGGGTCCAGCTGGGACACAGGGAAGCGGCGGCAGCATCAAGGGAAAGAAGAAGAGCAAGAAGTGAGGGGAGTCGCGTTGCTAACAAGAGAGGGGCGATATGTCATAGGTGTGTCATTGGGCGTTGCACGGCGTTACGGAAGCGTCGCCAGTGGAGCCCAGTATAGTGAAGAATTAGCTTAAGGGGTATCTGTATAGAAGCCGAGAACCACCGATGCGAAGTGCTCGAGATGATGACCGCCAGCAGCCGTTCAGGACCGCGACAGTATCAATACCATGCAACTCGTCATCGTTGTATCATTAATCGTTTCCTCATTCAAGGACCACCTCGAGGTGCTTGCTTCCATTCCTTGATAGACCTTGGTGAGACCTCGATGAGGGTGAATTTGCCAGCCTTTGGATCGTAAAAGGCAAGCACCTCGAACATCATCGACGCACGACCACCAGATGCTTGGAGAACGCCCGTCACGCTAAAGTTTCCCCTAGGAGGCTCCTTGACTTTTGATTTTGTGTTCTTCCGCATCGAGTTGGCAAAGACGAGCGTCGCCACCGTCTTTTCCGCTTGTTCCCCTGGGAAGCCAAGGGACATGGATGGGATGTACCACTTGCCCTTGGAGTCATCAGGTGTATCGGAAGAATTGCCCCTGCCTTCCGCCTGGGGCACAGACTGCGACTGTGAATCCGAGCCTGTCGGTACTGCGGTCTGCGCGCCACTTGGATCTGACTGGGCCTTCCCCATCGCTCCATTCTTTGCTGCTTGTGCGGCTTCGTGTGCTTGCACCATGCGGAGCATGTGATCCATCCTGTGTGCCTGAGAACCAGGTTCGGGTTTCGAGTCCAGTCCAAAGGCTTCCTTGATTTTCTTCATCTGGAAAGACCATATTGTGTTGTAGAATGCATAGATACTGCTGATGGTGCCACTTGGCCAAAGGATTCGAGCTTGCCGCTCGTACTGCTGTTGTGAAATGACCTGCTCGGCGAGTGCGACATAGGTACCACCTATTTCAAGGCCCTTGCGGATGTACTCTTGCGGGGGACCATACGGAAAGTCTACGTCCAGCCAATACTTGCGGACTTTGGTGTCCTTGCCCATGATCTTCGCGGTGGACGGTAGTTGAGCAAGGCCCTGGCCTACAATGTTGGCGAGTTCCTCTGCCATCACGTCAGCGCTCAGTGCTAGTTACTCAGTACGTCTGACCCACTGAATAGCTTCTGCATCTTGTCCTTGTCCGGGGCGAACTTCTTGAACTCCTGCCATTCCGGATCAGTCCCCTTGTAAAACTCCCGCGGTAGCTTTCGGGCCGGCGCTAGCGGTATGAATATGGCATCCTCATCGCCCTCGAAGACGTGCTCTTCGTCCGGCTGCTGTGCGCCCGCTGCCTTCGACTCGGGTTGGTCCAGGCCCTGTCTGATAGCATCTCCGTCCTCCTGGCCTTGTATGTCCTCTTCTTCTTCTTCCTCCTCGATTGCGATCTCCAGATCAGCCAATAGCCAATTCAGATAACTGCCTACTGCCACGGTATAGAGTAGCACAGTGAACACCCTCCTTCCCGTCCACCACTTTCGAATGCGTACCGGCTGCACTGTCACCGGCTCTTCATGGGGGACGTATCTCGAGATCGATCTCGTCGAGGTCCGATGTAACAACTGTGCTGGGATCGTGTATCTTGGCAGACGGGTAGAGTAGTTGCAAACCAACCGCGCAGGTCGAAACATGGGAGTGCTCAGCTGGAAGTCATGCGATGGAAGGCTGCTATTCGGTGGTAGTGTATGGCAAAGGCCGATGGTCGTGAGTATTAATGAGAACTGTTTTGTGTACAACACAACGCGTCCGTGGAATTGTTTATGGACCCGAGTCTGGTTGACGAAGCCTCTAGTCAACTTCCTGGTTTGGTGCCTTTCGCCGCAACACCTTTGGTGGCGGGCTCGGTGGGCCAGATTGTGAGGATGGCAGCGCCAAGAATTTTGATACGTTCACGACATCAGCGCAGCCTTCTGCTTCTCTGAGCTCTACATTGCCTCAGACCATCATGAAGTGGTCCTCGCTAAGCTTCTGGCTCCCAGCGTTAGGTGCTGTAGCTCATGCAGCTACCAACGCTGGTGAACTTTACATCTTCGAAAACGATGCGACAGTAGCCTCTCGACAACACCACACGATCAGTCCAGATGCGGCGAGGTTAATACTCGCTTCGCGATTGGGTGTAGAGTCATATCACGATGCTGGCATCATCCTAGACGACACTCTTGCAGTGATCAATGATCTTGGCGGCTCGCAGGATGTCTTCAGCGATCGGGACACTCGGCGGCGAGTTGCAGTGATGCTCTCCACCTCTGATAGGGAACACTTCGGTATGTATTCCCGCAAGCTGCGAGCGCACGATGAGCGCTGACTCTTCTTAGCAGGAGGAGATCAATCGTACACGTTCAAAGCTACTATTCCGTCACCTCCTGCATACGAGCGAAGCGAGCAACTCTTCCAAGCCCTTGCGAAACAGTCGCAGCAATTGACAGGACAAGGAGCGGGCAATTCAAACTCTTTCGCCGACACCGGTATCCTGTACGACGATGGAAGCACGGTGGTACACATCGCCGACGCCGGAGCGGCTGGAAGCTCGATGATCTCAAAGTGGCAGGACAAAGGTTATGATGTGGTTCTCCTCGTATCGCCCGCTAAGAAAGTGGCCTCATCATCCAAGTACGGCCACTTCACCGTCCCATCCTCATCGCATGGGAAGCGCCAGATGCGAGAAGAGCCTTTGGAAGAAGAGATCAAGGACGTCGAATCTCCAAATGAGACCATCACCCCCTTCAAGTCCAACGATACCTCACCCCTGCGCGGCATCTTGCCCTTCTGCTACTCCACGAAAGAGAAGTGCGAGGCGACAACACGCAACTGCACCGGACACGGTAGCTGCAAGCTTGCATACACGCAAAAGGACAGTGCCGGTGACGACGAGGGGGTGCCCTGTTTCTCGTGCAGCTGCCAGGCTTCGGTGAGGCAGAACAAGGACGGCACGAAGAAGACCACCGTCTGGGGGGGACCGGCGTGCCAGAAGAAGGACGTAGTGGCACCATTCTGGGTCATTGCAGGCGTGACGGTGCTCATGATGTTCCTTGTTAGCTGGGGCGTAGGTACGATCTGGAGCATGGGCGAGGAAGACCTACCGAGCGTGATCGGTGCCGGAGTTAGCGGTGTTCCACGAAAGTAGTCTCGTCACCATCATCATCATCATCATCATCATCATCACCATCACCACCAGGAGGAGCAATCGAGAGCGCAAATAGCGCAAGGAGGTTTTTACATCATGTGCAATTACGTACGAAATTCGAGTCGAATGTACAATTCCGCTTTCTTTCATCCGCTCCATCCCTCTCTTTCCCACGCCTGCTCGATCCTCCTCGCCTCTTCCAATGACAACCCCATCTCCTCCCTCGCATCGTCCGTCAGTCGTCCCCACTCGAGCAGCAGCCGGAACATGTAAATCTCCATATCCTCCTTTCTCAAAACCTTGCCCGCCCACCTCCTTCCTTCCTCGGCGATCCTCTCTCCTTCGACCTCATGCGCGCCCACCCCGCGCCAACCAGCGAAATACAGCAATGTAGCCCACAATCCCGTGCCCCGCAGGTCGAGCGGGACAAAGTGCGTCCACGCCCGCAAGCGATCGTCGTACCACTCCCTGAACAGCGCGGCTTTGAACGGCAGGCTGCGGCTGTAAAGGAAGGGGAGGAAACGGCCGCTGAAGCCCGCTCCGTCCAGATCGAGGAGGTACTTGTAGGACCAGTGGGACTGGAAGTCCGAGGGGCCGACGAGAGGTCCGAGGTCGGCGGCTTGTCGGGTGCAATCCGGTTCGCCGCAGCGTTGGATTGGGTCGATGAATTTCATGTCGGCTGGGAGGTGGGAGTGCAGGGCCGAGGGGGTCAAGTAGGTGTGGTGCCAGGTTGTAGGGTTGGTGGGGAGGAGGACGAAGGCTGGGGCAGAGGAGAGGGAGTTGAGGATCTGGTGGAAGCGTTGACGGGCAAAGCCTGTCCATACGCCGGAGCCGGGGGAGACGCCTTCTGTCGTGGAGCCGCGCCAGAAAAGGGTGGCGTTCTTGTTGGGAAAGGGCGGATCGGGGTTCTCGAGAGAGGGAGCATAGACGGCCTTGTCTTGATAGTTCCAGGCCGAGGGGTAGAGGATGTCGTCGAAGTGGGGAGCTTTAGACTGAGAGAAGATGGGAAAGAGATCGTGGGTACCCTTGAATGCTGCAGGGGACGAATACAGGCCATGTAGCATGGCAAGGTCAGGCTGGTGACATGGCTCGTTGGACAGCTTCCAGTCTCTGAGAAACACGCCATCAGAGTGGGGCGTCATGCAGGAGCTACAAAGCTGCGAATGATCCCATAGGTACCTGGTCTTGGATTGTCGGCTGCAGGCATATACTCCAAAGGAATAGAAAACGTTTTGGAAGGACAAGTGTTCGAAGACGCCTCGCTCGATAGGCAGCTGATCGCCCCATGAAGCTGCCCGATCCTTGCTGTAGTACGACCGTGAGATCTTGAGGATGTCTGCTGGAGATTTGCGAAGTTGTGAATCTGCGGCTGGGATGAGTTTTCCAGGTTGCCCTCCCGCTTTCGTTATGACACGGGGTTCGTCGTTGGTGTTGAAAGCGAGGTCCATGTCAGGCAGAAACTCTTCAAATCTGGAAATCATGCTAATCACACCCTCCATCATCCATCGGTGGGTATCTCGAACGTCCGGATGGGCCATCGCCTTTCCATTTCTGATTATGATGGCTGAGACATCGTTGAATGGATCCTGCCTCGCTTCTGCTGTTCGCTGTCGCAGTAAGATCGGCGTCAGGCTCTCAAAGGGTCGAAGATCTCGCATGATGCTGTCAAAGTCGTCGATGACACTGGAATTTCGATCGATGGCGTATCGGTACCATTTGTCGAAGCCGGGTGGCGCAGCCATTCCGTACCGGCGCTGATAGTTTCGAATCGCAGCTGAAAGACTTGTAGATAACTTTGCTTCCAGTTGCCATTCGCCATGTCTTAATCTCGCATCCGCGATCAGGCCATCGATGGGGTGTAGGCCCGATGTCGAATATCGAGAAAGCTGGGCATGTGTGCCGAAGCCAGCCAAGAAGATGAAGAATACGAGCACAAACAACCGCGCTTGTTTACTGGGGACCGAATCATGTTGGTCAGGATGCCTATGAGACGCCGTTAATGTATGCATGACGAAGAATATTACTACCAGAGTGGCGGCGAAGGATGCCACAGCGATGAATGGGTTGGAAGGCGGGACACTGGACATTCGCGAATAGTATCTGCCAAAAGACATGCTCGCTGAAATGTTGAATAATGCTGAAACGGTTCCGAAACGAAGAGCCTGTCCCTATCAGAAATGGCAAAGGCCAAGTTATATGGAACGGGCATACTGAGATGACAAAAGTTATCGCTATTGTGCAGACAAGAAGATCAAGCTTGAGCGCCGCCGTAATAACCTTTGTGGGTATCATCACAATCCAAGAGCGATCTTCAGGACAAAAGGCAAACCAAGCTACACCCAGGAATAGAATGAGCATTGCAGTGACCTTGGGGGAGTTAGCCGTCTGCCTCATGTGCTGTGGTACCTCACAAACCTGGAACACAGTGCTGATTAGGGCAAGTGCGCGGTGACTCGACATCGACCGCTGACCCGGGTTCGTTGCACCGGAAGAATTCAAATGTGTGAAGACATGAACAATGACGAGGTCGCATACCACGGCGATCACCTCAAAGAGAACCAGCGGGAGATGAAGAGACCAGACGCCAGCGGAAGAGCAAACGTGACTCGAAGCGGGACCTTCACTGGAAGCACCCATGACGCTGATAGCGAGTGCGTATGCAAGCGTGGTTACCAGAGGCAAGAGGCTCGACCTCTGGGGACCCGGCGGTTCTAGCAAAGAGCGGCCCAGCTCATGGAGATGCCGAGGTTGCTGCCAATGATTTCGACATTGGTACAACGCTGCGATGGCAGGTAATAGAGGCTATGTGCGTCAGAGTTTCTGTTACATGTGGAAGATTATATGTCTACGTACCAGAGACGTGAGTACCCAGGGTGCCGTGATGCACTGAGACTGCCGAACAAGAAGATTGAAAGCCACGATCCGTAGGGGTATGGCAAGCAACAGTGACAGTGTGTGACCATCTATGCTTGTCGTGATAGATTTGAAGACGTTCTCGCCGCGATATAAGGCCCTGAATTTGTGCGATGTACCGTGGTAGAACTCCGTGAGGCTATAGCTTTGATCGTCTGGGACTTCTTGATAGTGATCTCGCGAACGCAGCACCTTTAGCGCACATCGGGCCAGAACAGCGAGGGAAACCAGGTACAGCAGAGCAAGATGGACAGGACGGTCTACGTGGTCAGCGAATCTTTTTCGCATCGGCGGATCTGGCCGTTGATACCATAGGCCCAAGACTCGTTCGCCACAAAGACGTACTGCGTGGAGCAATATCCTAATAGTCTGCGAGGTATCAGCACTGCTTCAAGCCTCATTCTTGGAGGCACACACATCGCACAGGCGCCTTGCCAGTCCTGGCTCGCTGTCCATTTGCCCCAGGCTCGCCGGCTCTCCATCTCGGAGTCTTGACTTGTCCAGCCGGGGGTCACTGGGTCGACAGCGTCTGATGCGCTAAACAGGCCGTCATTGTCGCTGTGTCTTTATGGCCGATCCAAGTGGCGGGTGGACAGTCGTACGTCGTCGCTGTTCCGTATGACCAGCGGCACAGGTGGCGTTTGTTGGTCGCACATGATGACCGCTGATTGGCTGCAAGATGCGGCCGCTAAAGGCCGTATCTTATCGTTGCTCGAGACCTTTCTGGGGGTTAGGCGCGAACATAATGGTGGCTCTCAATGAGCAAGAGGATAATGAGGCATTGCAAGAATGATGGCACGAGTCTAGGTAGGTACGGACATTGAATGCTTGTCCCGACCAAGCATGCAGCTTACCTTGGCGAGCTCACATCAGGGAAGCTGCACTGACCACCCAGATCCCTGTCCCTACTATAGATTGAATGTGGCCTTGCTGTAGGGCTGAGAGTTCCGTTTGCGATGCGACTATCGACTATCTGCAATTTGCATCTATCTGCTATGCGGGCACTGCCGACGAGCATCCCCATTACCGGTGTTATTTCTCCCCCCGAGCACCTGAAACTTCTCATGTGTTAGGCACGACCCTGATGATGCTCTTCAACTCCCTTACTCTCTCCTCACGCTCCCTCTCCCTCCGCTTCTCGCCCATCTCCAGCATCTGTCCCGACTTGGTCGCCAGCGTCTCAAATTTCTTCTTCATTTCCTCGGGTTTGACACTGTCCTTGATCGCGGCCGGCACATGCAACGACACGCGTCTAAATGGTCTAGTACCAACGGTGACATTTGACAGCATGTCCTTCATCGCCGTGAAGGTGCCCTGGCCGCGAGTGCGATGGTCTGTTGAGATCTTGGTGGCTATTGGACTGGCGAAACGGCCGATGATGGGAGTGTCAGACTTGTCGCTAGCTGGAGAATGCGGATCAGTCAGACCCGTATGAACGCGGCGGGAAGACATTGGTCCGAGGCCAGGTCTGCGATGGTACGGCAATGGCTCTGATGCATTCTTGAGGATGCCCGGGCGGTGCTTGGTCACTGTGGAAGTGTCGATGAAACGAGGAGCAGAATATTCCCTCGTGCGCTGTTCAGAGATCTGGCGAGGATTGTGGAACAGTGGCTGTGGTATCATCTTCATATGCGCACGTATGTCCGAGCTGGAGGATGCAGATCGACTGCTATGGCGACTACGACTTGATCGTAGCGACTCATCGCGCAGGACTGCATGATACATCCAGGCCAAACGCTCAGCTTCTGATGGCGAAGACTTCCGTGGGCTTAGGTCGTCACTCGGAGGGCCATAGCGGACGCCAGGCGAGCGTGGAGGGATTCCTCTGTCGGTGGTGCGACCGCGAGCCTCAAAGCTGATGGGTGAAGCATCGGCGTCCTGGCGATACGCTTCGGCGTACTTTTGGTAGGGGTCACTGGAAGAGCTTTGAGAGGATCCAAGTAGCTGTGGCTTTGCGTGCGACGCGTCGTGCATATCAAAATGCACCGCACCAGCTGTCCTTGGTGCATCGTCGTCGTCATCGATGTCGATGCTGAGCTTGTGGATACTGCTGTTTCCGGTAGAACTATGCATGGAGGCGTTGCTCCTGACCCTTGCCCTAAGCTCTTCGGGCAACAAAGCTGGCGCATGCTTACTGCTGACTTGACGCTGCGCTTCAAGCAAGGATATCGTACGAACACTATCGACGTAGTCTCGTGGTGGTGATGATGATGGTGCGTAGCTGTGTTTGGCCGAATGCGCTGAAAATTGAACGCCCGAGTCATAAGCGCCCTTGGCTTTGGCTGGATCAGGCAGATACACAGTAGGTTGAAGGACATGTTGGTCCGACAATTTGCTGTCCATCTTATGATGTGAGTCTTGAGCAGACAAGCACCCAAAGTCTCCCGTTCCGATATCTCCTCTGGCCCACGATTCCGGCGTAGCAGCCCAGTGATTCACGTGGCGACTGTAAACGCTGGATGATCGCCTTCTTTCGCGAGACTCGTCGTGGCGGGAGGGAGGATCTGGTGGCAGAGGTTTCTGGCCTTCGAGGGGCGGGGGGGTTCTCTTGATGAAAGACTGGAAGGAAGGTATCGATCGCTGTGAGTGATCTCTTGACGGCGTGTGAGCGTAGCTTAGCACGCCGGGGGGCTTCTTGGACACAGGCTGCGGGCTGAACATCTTCAAAAGGAGCCCGTCAAAAGACGAAAGCACTGTTGATGCTGATGGCAAGCAGGCGCCAATGTGATTGACTGAAGTGGTAGAATACGCATAGCTATGCAAGTGAATAGGAAACAAAGACACTGCGTATTTGCTGCCGTTTGAGGTGACTTGGACCTAGACAATACCATTTCCGGACGGACAAAGCCGACCAAACGAAGGCTGGTCCACGACGACACTCCGCCGTAGTGCTAGTGATGTGAGGACCATTGTGGCAGCTATTGACGGTCAATCGGCACATGGTGCTATTGTCGGCGCAGGTGGCAGGATGCTACCAGCCTGTGACAGGTGTACGGCTTGATCGACCGAAGTGAATTCGACATGTGACGCCATGCGACATATCGCATTCGCATTCCTGACATTCTTCACTTCGTTTTCTCGGCAATGTTCAATTCTTCTGCTTGCGGCGTCTGTGGAATGTCGACAAGGACCGCCGGGTCGCCCTTTCGTTCCGAAATGAGTTTCGCAAGTCTCTGCCAGCGCGTGAGTTCATGTGATCTTTGGAGGCCCTGTAACGCTCACCTCCTTCTCCTCTTTGCTTATGGGCTCATCAGCCGCAGGAGCATGCTGCTGTCGCTCGTGGCCATCTGTTGCTCTGGCTCTCAGCCGTGCTGGTGTCGTTGGTGTGCCATCGAGCTCCACTGGTATGTCGTTGATAGCAGCGGCATCAATGCGGAGCTCCGGTTTATTCGTCCGAACTGGCGAAACTGGTGGGGCTTCGGCTGCCATCGTTCAACCGTTTGTGCGTCTTTGGGACTCTTGGACGTCCGCGGGTCTGTTCCTGTCAGTCTTGCTGGCGGTCTGGCGACGAAGGACGAGAAGTGCAAGAACTCGTTTGGGGGACGACGCGACGTGTACAAGTAGGCGCTGAGCACCACCAACTCGACAACCTTTAAGTCTCGTTAAGTTCCGTCAAAGGCTTGGCCAACAATCTAGAGCTCACATCAGACCTGTTATTAGCTATTGTTGGTGGCTGCGGCGGCTGCGGCTGCGGCTGCTGACCAGTTCGTCTCTGCCCCGCGACAGTTCAAATCCCACCCCCCTCCCGGGACTTCCCTGGGTTCGGGTGAAGTGGAGGAGGTACAAGAATCATAAGCTAGCAGCAGGGCAAACACATTTGAACAGGACTCCACGCCCCGATTTCTCTGCTGCTTCACTGACAAATCTGTTTCACGATCGTCTACGTGGAAAACAGACAGCACTACACAGCATGTCTTCGAATGGTGCCAACGGCGTCGACTATACCATGTATGGCCCCACCTGTTCACGTTGCGTCGAGTACAGCTGATTATCGAGCAGTCCCCTGTGGATCGATGGCAAGGAAGTGACTACCGCGACCACATTCGACGTCCAATCGCCAGCGCTGGCAAAGCCCATCTGGAAATGCCACGGCGCATCTGCAAAGGAAGCCAATGAGGCCGTCGAGTCCTCGCAAAGGGCCTTCAAGACATGGCGCAAGACGAAGCCACAGAAGATCCGGGATATCCTGCTAAAGGCAGCAGACATCATGGAGCGGAGACAAGCAGAGTTGGCAGACTACCAGATGCAAGAGACCGGTGCACCGGATCCGGTGGTCAATGGTTTCATGCTGCCCACTACAATCGAACAGATCAGGGATGTCGCCGGGCGAGCAGTAACTGTTCTGGGAGCTATTCCTCAGACCACCGGCGAGGGCACTGGCGCGTTCGTGTTCAAAGAGCCTTACGGTGTCAACGTTGCCATCGCACCTTGGAATGCTCCCTTCATTCTCGGCACCCGCGCCATGCTCTATGCCATCGCCACTGGCAACACTGTGGTCTTGAAGGGATCTGAGCTCAGCCCTCGCTGCTTCTGGGCCCTGGGCTCCGTCTTCCACGAAGCAGGCCTCCCCGCCGGTGTCCTGAACGTCATCTACCACCAGCCATCCGACGCCGTGGCAGTCACCAACGCCATGATCGAACACCCCGCCACCAAGAAAGTCAACTTCACGGGCAGCACGGCCGTAGGCTCCATCATCGCTTCAAAAGCCGGCAAAGAGCTCAAGCCCGTCGTCATGGAGCTCGGTGGCAAGGCCTCGGCCATCGTCTGCAAAGACGCCGAGATCCAAAACGCAGCAATGCAATGCGCCGTCGGCGCCTTCCTCCACAGCGGTCAGATCTGCATGTCCACGGAGCGCATCCTGGTGCACAAGTCCATTCTCGAGCCCTTCTCCGAGGCCCTCAAGGGCGCCATCGACAAGGTCTACCCCAAGGAACGCCAGTACGCCATCCTCGTCGCCAAGCCGGCCGTGGAGAAGAACAAGAAGCTCCTCGAGGACGCCACGAGCAAAGGCGCGAATCTGATCTACGGCGACCTGGACAGCGCGCTCGACAAGGACAATGCGTACCGCATGCGACCCTTTGTCGTCTCGGGCGTCAAGCCCGGCATGGACCTGTACTACCAGGAGTCCTTTGGTCCGTCGGTCTCGCTCCTCCCCTTCGACTCGGAGCAGGAGGCCATCGATATCGCCAATGATACCGACTACGGTCTCTCCGGGGCCGTCTTCTCGGAGAACCTGGGGAGGGCGCTGCGTATCGCCAGGGAGATTGATAGCGGTGCCGTGCATATCAACTCGATGAGTGTGCATGACGAAGCGCCGCTTCCCCACGGAGGGAACAAGAAGAGCGGATGGGGACGGTTCAACGGCCAATGGGGCATGGACGAGTTTTTGAGGTTGAAGACGGTGACCTACAAGGTCTTTGCGGAAGACTAGTTCATGGGGGTGGGTGGGGGGTGTGTCCAGCCTAGATGGCCGGAACAGGGAAAGATGATCAGGAGAGAGATGTATATATATAAATATATATCTCCGCAGCAAAAAGCTTAAATGCCATAAACACCAAGCCACTTTACTCATCATCATCCGGTTCCCGTATCATCAAATCATCGATATTTGTATCCCGTTCGTCCTAGTCTCGTCAAGCGACGTTTGCCCGCCTCACCCCCTCGGGCGTCACCGGCCTCTTGATCTCCCAGGCCTTCCGATCGTACGTCGAGGGCCAAACCCCTTGTTTCCCAGGCGCCAGAATGCCCTTGGGATCCAACGCGTCCTTGATCTTCTCGTGCGTCTTCCACAAGGCGCCATTGTTGAAGCCATACGTACCCGCAATCTGATCCATGAGCGCCAGATGAGTCCTGTACTCGCCCCAGCCCCGTTGCGCACACTCGTCGACCAACGTGCTGATGACCCAGTGCGCCTTCTTGCACTGCTCCGGGTCCGTTGCGTCGAACACAATCTCTACAATGTGATGCATCTCACGCATCCCGACGACGAAGTTGCCGATGAAATCGAAGCCCGCTTCTTCGCAGCGCTGGCGACACAGTTTGTATTGTTCCATGGCCGTGTCGCCACTGACGGGCGCGATAGGGGAGAAACCGAGGTGGGCGCAGCCGGGCTTGAGCCAATCCAGCCATTTGAGTTCGATCAGGGAAGGGACGCCTTGGAGGGTGTAGTGGCGTGTCTGCAGGATGACATTGTCGGGCATTTCTTCGGGCGTCCAGAACTTGGCGCCGGGGATGGCGGAGAAAGATTGCTTGATCACGGCGTGAAGGGCGTTGCGGATGGGTTCGGGGCCGAACACCGCGCCGTAAAAATTCCAGCGGCCGAGGTTGTGTTTAGCGGCAATTGCGTCCAGGTCGGCGTCGTTGAGAGGCTCGGTCTTGGAGCTATAGGACTTCTTATCGCCCATGATAGCAGCATCGAGGACGAGGTGACGAAGTGTGGGGACGTTTTGGATGACTCCGGCGACGCGAAGAGGACGTATAATTTCGACAGCCTGATGAAGATCGGTGTCCTTGGGAAGGGTGATCAGATAGGACTGGTAGCCGCCCGGATTGGGCATCAGCCAAAAGCCCATCTTGGTGACGATTCCGAAATTACTTTGCGAGAAAGCACCGTCAAGGTATGGACCGTATCCATAGTTGAACAGTTGCCAGCAGTCGTTTGGCTCCTGGTCGTACGGAGCTGCGTTTGGGTCGGCCTTGGGGTTCGGCATGGCTCCCATACCGGTACGAATGAGTTCGCCATCTGGCAAGACGATCTCCATTCCGCTGTGCATCATGAAATGATCGCCTAAGGGGTTCGGTCAGCGGTTTAGACTAATGCGAATCCTATTTTGGGTGTCGACTGACCGTATGGTGTGTACCCTACCCCTCGATCCATCGCATTACCCAAAAGTGATCCACCACCTAGATCAGGGACGTCCAGCCACAGCTTTTCCGTAAGATTGTTGTCTTGCATGTACTTGAACATGTCGTTGTATGTGACGCCAGGCTCTACGAGCGCATAAGCGCCTGGCACATCTACTTTCAGTACCTTGTTCATATTGCGTCCCATGTCCAGGCCGATCGATCCCGGAACTCTTGGTCCAGACCCTCCATAGCCCAAATTCCTGCCGATCGAGAAAGGCCATAGTGGAACTTCAAACTCGTTGGCGAGACGGACGATGGCCTGGACTTCACCAACATGACGAGGAGCAACGGATGCTGAGGCGACAAAATAATCTTTACCAGCTGTGATGTGGAACATGTCGTGAACCTTACTCGGATCCGTGTAAAGTGTTTGGTGGAGCTGATCCATCGAAGAGATGACGGTGACATTCTTCTCGCCACATATGTCTACTGCTCTGCGGATGAAGTCTTTGAAGGTATTGGAGTCCACGCCAGGGGGGAGATGGAGAGGATCACCTTCCGTCCGGGTGCTCTCTTGGTTCGGTCGCTTTAAGGACGTTGCAGCCCGGGATTCAGCGGATGTCGAATGTGTACCATTCTGATAGTCACCATTAGTGGCACTGTCGTTGGCCACCATGTTGAAATGGTCCTAGCTTCGGTTCAACAGGCGAATGTAGTCCGTGGTGATACTCCGATAGCAAACGGGAGAGAGCGTGAACAAACCCGACGTATGACAGGGTCGCCGATGGTCCTACTTTCAGTAAAGAACCGGACAAGGGTCTCACTGGGGCTTGGGATGGTTTGCAGGCGGGGTCTGCGGGGTGAGTCCGCCACGGCTCTTGCGGGGATGTGGGGAGTGTGTCTCGATTGCCTGGCGCGGGACTTGAGCGCGGGGCCAGTGCCAATCCCGTTTATCTTAGTTGATGCTGTGGCTCACGGTCTGATAATGTTCTTGCAATCGTTGTGAAGGTGCGAGAAAAATGGTGCGAAAAAAATGGTACTGCATTGACCCGAGTATATCCCGCGATTGAAATGTTACAATTCTTCAGATGCTGACGCCCATCCTATGCTCATGGCTGCCATTGGTCATTTCGCGTGATTGAGAATCTCTTCGTATAGCTCCCTTGGTATCTTCCTGACAAAGTTGATGGCGTATGCTTTGATGCTAGCTGCTTGCAAAGGCGGAAAGCTCCTGAGAATCTGATTGGGACTTGGGCTGTTCAAAATCTGGTCCCGGATGAGGACCAACTGCGCAACGATGCAGAAAAGGTTCATGTGACTGCCAAAGGCGAAATAGAAATCCCACAATTGCAGAACCTCTGGCAATGGCGGCGTGCAGGCACACATGGTCAGCACACTTGCGAAGCCGTAAATCCTCGCTTCGAGTCCTTTGCCACTGAGATAAGAGCAGAGTTTCGGATCAACAATTGCCAGGATGCGATCCACTAACGACAAGCCTTTGTGTACGCCTTCCATACTCCCGCGAACGTAACCCGGTACCTCGAAATTGATGAAACGATCAAAGGCAGCAAAGGCTTCAGCTTCTGATCGTGCGGCGTAAAGGAAGGGGGCGGCGAGTACGTTCATGCCTTGAACGTAGCCGACATGTTGTGTATCGCCTGCATCGGATCCCTCGGTCCCCGTCATGCTACCGCGGGTCCGGGTAGCGACAGAGCCTGGGGAAGGGAACATGCTGGAAGGGTCACCGTCCAGGTGCTTCGGGACAGGCAGAGTGGGCGGAGACATCCAGCCGTTCACGCGGGCTTCGTGAGCATCATGCAACTTCCATGCTATGGCGTTGAGCACACGAGTGAGGCTGTTTTCGGTCACTCGCCTGCGGAAGAGGGGATCGGTCGTGAGAGTGCGGAAGGTATCATTACGGATTTTTGCGTATGCAGGAGAAGCTCCCTGCCGAACAAGGTCGAGATACCCGTCGGTGCGGAGAGGCGGCACGTTGAGTAAGACCAGCCAGACATAGATCCGCAGCTCGGACTTGTAAAAGGTCAGCTATGTACCGCATATTGCAGCCGGCCTGGCGGCGACATGGTGCTACGATACATACCATGCCATCACTGTTACTGGGTATGCCGTGACTCAGTATTGAATCTCGAAGCTGATCAAGACCTCCAGGAAGATTCCCGCTCGAAGGGCCACGCAGCAGAAGCGGTTCGAGGACGGACATGGTCATAGGAATGATGGATGCGTGAATGGGGAGTGTTGTGTTTAGCTTGTCAACATGACGGCTGGTGTTCCGCTCTGTGTAGTGACCTTGGTCTGATGAGCGCGTCTCGAGTGCTGGTGTAAATGTCTACTCTGAGCCCGGTGCACTGCTGGTAGAATCTCGTGCGTGGAGGCTTGTCTGCTTGACCAAAGGTGGTGTCTGCGCTGATGCTCTTGGACGAATTGCACTGCAGTACAAGACCTGACGCGCTCACGAACGTCCGCGATTTAATGTGGAGCCGCTTGGCCCAAGGGCCGCCCCGCGTTGTCTTCACTCCCGTGAGATCTCTGCCACCACCCCTGCACCGAAATCTTCCAACCGCAAGCGCCCCTCTCGATGAACATACTGTGGGTAATTGAGGGCGCATGGACATTTGGCCGACTGGAATTCTCCAAGGTAATGCGGACTTTGTGTGTGGAGGTTGCATACTACCTCGCGTGGCCGACTCGTCAGCTCCATGCTATTGGATGAGAGATATCAGTAGCAGGTCCCGAAACCACGAGCGCCGACTTTTCATCATGACGAGACGCCTGCAAGCCAAGTCACAAGTATTTCTGCTTTGCCAATCTGCAGCATTCATGTGCGAGACTGCGCGAGACTGGCTGTGGTGAGCAGCTTCGAGGGAGACACGAGCTATGAGGTGAGCGATGTCGGACATGTCGAAGCCTTGGAGGACAATCATCTCTCTCCGGTATTCGGCCTGCAGCAGTGTTGAAAGTGGTCCCTCTTTGTCGCAAGCCGCTCACGTGTCGGATCGAATCTACCACACTACCGGCCCGTCTGTTGACTTCATGCTGCAACATTGCACCACTGTGGCCGTGGAGCATGCCGTTACAGGAAGCCCGTCCCATGCAAACACGCCGTGTCGCGTGCCCAGTGGGCAGACAACATACGAGCCAAGCGACACAAGACCTGACAAGCAACCGAGATGCTTGGACTGGCATGCGTATCCAAGAAGGTGGCGGGAGTCAAGACCGGAGAAGAATTGCCAGAGCTGCGCCGAGGCCGCGCACCTCTGTACCATGCAACCGAAGCTGCTACGGGCCTTTTACCATCCCAGGCGTTTCTCAACCCATTCGGCGGTCCCCCTTGGGCGTACCCGACGGAAGGAAACAGCGTTCAGCTTGCGAAACGGTTGTCGTTGTCTCGATCAGGGAGGCTTTTTTTCATCAAAGCACGTAATCCGCGCTTGCACGGGAATAGGAAAAGTCTCGGCTTGACCCCGAAAGATCGTTCCGCTAGCACAAACACACGGGCGTCACACGTTCCTCACAATTCCGTCTGCCTATGTGCTCTCTAGCCCATTTTGGACTCCTCCCGATCACATCATTCTTGAGAGACATCTTTACACTCCACAGGGGGGGGGGGGGCACGACGACCAAACTCGCACGCCATGGTCGTTGAATCTGGACCTGGATACGTCAAGACGGCTGGCTGTTGGGCCGATCGATTTTTCTTTTACATGTCTACGGTTGGTGCTCCAATTTGCCATGCCACCTACTACATACACTACTCCCCACGCATGGCACTCCTCCTGGTAATCACGCCCTCCTCCTAGTACCAATCGCACCCTCCTCATCTCTTGCGCCATCTCCCCTCACCGTCTCGAGCCCTCCCCCCTTTCTGGCAACGTCCTTCTCCCTCCGAGTCCTCGCTCTGTGCGTTCGGCCATTGAGCATTCGTCACCCGACGCCCTGGTGCGCCAATAATCCGTCTTGCTTCCTCAGCGCCATCCCGTGCTAGGCCCGGACCCTTGTGGAATCAAGCCTCACTATCACGCGACGACCTCGCCTTGTCGAACTTGACTCTCTACCACACCTACCTTGGCAAGGGCTTGCCTGCCCACAGCGGTCGAGATTCGCCGGACACGTCCACATAGATCGGGTATCAAACCTACCTGGTCGCCGCGATCCGTCTTGGACCGTATATTACCCTGCATCACCCACGCTCCCCACCGCTCTTAACTCAGTCAGGGAGCACCGTCACTCACCGCGAATTCTGGGTGCATCCAAACAATGCCTTCCACCAGCACAAAAGTCGGCCATGGCCTGGCCAAGGCTCTCGGGATCAAGCTCAACTACAGGGACGAACTCGGTCATGAAGGCCTGACTCGCGGCGAGTCCGTCTTCTCTGTTGACAGTGCCGACAGCTATGTCGAACGAGAACCCACCGTTGCTGAATGGTTCGCCGAGATCACACCAAGCGGCCATCAAGTTTTCAATTACTTCAGGAATTTACTACCCTTCCTCCATTGGATCGGTTTCTATAACTTGCAATGGTTTGCCGGTGACCTAGTTGCTGGTGAGTTTGCTGCTGACGAACGAGCGAGTGATGTATAGCTAACACCATGTCAGGTATTACCGTTGGTGCAGTAGTCGTCCCCCAGTCCATGGCCTACGCCCAACTCGCTCAGCTTCCTCCCGAGTATGGCCTCTACTCTTCCTTCATGGGTGTACTCATCTATTGGTTCTTCGCTACATCAAAGGATATTACCATCGGTCCTGTCGCTGTAATGTCAACTATCGTTGGCAACATTGTCATCGCCGCCGGACAAATCGATCCCTTTTACAAGGGCGCAAACGCACCCCTGGTTGCCAATGCGCTGGCTATCATCGTGGGAGGCATCGTTTGCTTCATGGGGCTCGCTAGGATCGGTTGGTTGGTCAACTTTATCTCTTTGACTGCCATCTCGGCTTTCATGACTGGATCAGCCATCAACATTGCCGTTGGCCAGGTTCCGACCATGATGGGTATCACGGGTTTCTCCACCCGCGAGGCCACCTACAAGGTGCTCATCAACACTCTCAAGGGCCTTCCGAGGACCTCCTTGGATGCGGCCATGGGTCTTACAGCACTCTTCTTGTTGTACCTAATTCGTTATGTCTTCACCACAATGGGTAAGAAGATGCCTCGGCATAGGAAGACCTTGTTCTTCCTCAGTACCCTTCGGACCGCTTTTGTCATCCTCCTATACACCCTTATCAGCTATCTGGCAAACAGAAATCTCCCCAAACACGACGCGAAGAAGGCGAAGTTCAAGATACTCGGGACCGTTCCCCGCGGGTTCAAGCATGCCGGCGTACCCGTGGTCAACAACAAGATCATTTCACTCTTCGCTTCTCAGATTCCAGTATCTGTCATCGTATTGCTCATCGAGCACATCGCCATTTCAAAATCTTTCGGACGAGTCAACGGCTACACCATCGATCCATCACAGGAATTGGTTGCCATTGGTGTTACCAACTTGCTCGGTCCTTTCCTAGGCGCCTACCCTGCCACTGGATCTTTTTCTAGGACTGCCATCAAATCCAAGGCTGGCGTTCGCACTCCTCTTGCTGGTGTCATCACCGCCGTTGTGGTACTACTCGCCATCTATGCCTTGCCAGCGGTCTTCTTCTACATCCCAAGCGCAGCCCTCTCAGCGGTCATCATACACGCTGTGGGTGATTTGATTACTCCACCCAACACTGTGTACCAGTTCTGGAGAGTGTCGCCCTTTGAAGTGCTCATCTTTTTCGCTGGCGTCATTGTTACGGTCTTTACATCGATCGAGAACGGCATTTATGTCACCATCGCCTTTTCCGCTGCGGTCCTGCTTTTCCGCGTATTCAAGGCCCGCGGACGCTTCATGGGTAAAGTCCAGATCCACTCTGTCATCGGTGATCATGTCCTCGAAGAACAGAAGCACAAGGGTTCCAGCAAACCCGAAACCCAAACCAGAAATGTCTTCCTGCCACTGGACCACGGCGATGGATCCAACCCAGACATCGCTGTCAAGCAGCCATACCCTGGCGTCTTCATCTACCGTTTCTCTGAAGGATTCAATTACCCCAATGCCGACCATTATCTCGAGGAGATGGTCCAGTATCTCTTCCAGAACACCCGCCGCACCAACCCCAACAGCTATGGCCGCCTCGGCGACCGTCCATGGAATGATCCTGGCAAGACGCGCAAGCAGACTGGTGTCGTTTCTGAAGAGGATAAGCGCAAGCCAACGCTCAAGGCCATCATTCTCGACTTTTCCTCGGTCAACAACATTGACATTACCTCTATCCAACAGCTCATCGATGTCCGTAATCAGCTCGATCGCTACGCCTCTCCTGAGACGGTGCATTGGCATTTCGCCAACATTCACAATCGGTGGACCAAGCGGGCCCTCACAGCTGCTGGTTTCGGCTATCCCACCCCTCCTACCGAGTCGGACAGCACGCGATGGAAGCCCATCTTCTCCGTTGCCCATCTTGGCGGTTCCTCCAGCGCAGCTGCAGACGCTCAATTCGAATACAACAAACGACATCACGACGACATTGAAGCGGTACGATCACGTACCCGGGAAGAAGAGTCGGGCAAGACTAGCATTGACAATGCGATTAATAATAGCTCTGCGTACACTGGTGGTGCGAAGAGGACCACGGTGGTTGGAGGGATCAACCGGCCATTGTTCCACATTGATCTCACAGCTGCGTTACAGAGTGCGATTACGAATGTGGAGCACAGAACGCTGGAGAGTGATAGCGAGAGTGACCTGAACAAGAACGTTCACGGGTAGAAACGCGACAGTAGATCAACATCCAAGGATGTCCGACTAGTCCCAAAATTAGCAATTTTTCGCATGAAGCGACCCTCTTTTTTTTTTCTTACAATGCGTCTTTTGATCCCGCTGTTACCTAGTGCTACGTTTGGGTGAGATTCTTCTGCGTCCGTCAGCTACCTAGCTAGGTACCTTGGGTTTTCTCTCCCAGATGCCGAGCCATGACGTGACTCCAGGAAGCCAAAAATCATAAGATTGTCTCACCAGCCCCTCCCGCCCCATGCTCAGCAGCCACAACCTTCCCAGAAATCTGCCCCCCCCCCCCTCGCCGTTCTCCCCCACTTTTTCCTTTGCCCAGCTTCCGGGCTCTTCCTCAGCCACACACCCCTCTCTCGACATCGGGTCCATATCTCTCCCCCCCTTCCCTTTGCGGACGGCCCGCGCACAACCCATTCGCGCACAGCAGGCATGGCGTCCTCGTCGATCCCCCTGCCGCCTCCCGAGCAACTGCGCGCGATCGCGGCACGGCAGGAAGAAGCGGCGCGGGAGAACCTTCGACGACGGAGAGCGGAGGCGCAGATCGGGACGGGGACGGAGCACGGAGGGGCCGGCGGCGGGACGGACGAAGAAGATGGTCGTCAGGCGGATGCGGCGCGGTTGATACAGCGGAATTATCGGGGTTATCGGTCGCGGAGGGAGATGAGAGGGCATGGGCTTAGTAGTGGGCGGAGATGGGAGGAGGTGAGGGATCTTGTTCCTTTTGTGGAGTAGGTGGAGGGTTGCTGACGAGGGATAGGCTGTCAAGACGGGTAGGTTTCTTTGATTTTTTGTCTTGGTTCCGTGAGAGGGGAAAGGGAAGGGGGGGTAGAAATGGATTTGGGCTGACGTTGAAAAGCGCAGTATCGGAATGTAACGTCTGTTAGGGCGCGGAGAGAGGATGGGACGGGGGGGGAGGGGGAGAAGGAGAAGGAGAAGGAAGAGAGGGGTGGTGGTGAGGGACAACAGGTCGGGGAACGGAAGAGCTCGGCGCGGCAGGCGTGGCGGCGTGCTGGGGCGATTGCGCAGCAGGCGGCGTCTGATGATACGAGCTCGTCGTCGGGAGGAGATGAGGGATTGGAAGGCGGGGACCTCGAGGCGCGACAGGCCAAGAGGCGGGCGAAGAAGCGCGAGCGGGAAGCGTATGCCAAGACGATGGGTTTGGAGTACTTTCTGGAGATGGTGGATCAGAAACATCGGTACGGCAGCAGTCTGCGGGCGTATCACCGGGTTTGGCAGGAGGCGGATACCAAGGAGAATTTCTTCTCCTGGCTGGACTATGGAGAGGGGAAGGAGGTGGAATTGGAGGACAGGCCGAGGGAGAGGTTGGAAAGGGAGCAGATCCGGTATCTGTCGAGAGAGGAAAGGGGCAGGTATCAGGTGGATATCGGCGAGGATGGATTGTTTCGGTGGGCGAAGAACGGGGAGTTGATCACTACGAGTCCGGAGTGGAAAGACAGTGTAGACGGAATTGTACCGGCTGGTGACAAAACGCCGACGTGGCGGGAGACGCAAGAGGGCAAGACAGAGGCGAGCAGCACGGAAGAAGAAGACGACGACGACGACGACGACAGTGTGTCAGGGCTGAGTACGGGCAGTCGGGAGGATGACCAAAGATATGTCAATCAGGAATTCCGCGATGCAAAGGGGGTGTCGAAGCTCAAGCATGTCAACACGTCGGCGCTGATGAACAGCTTACTACGGAAGACGACCAAGAAGAACACGTGGATCTTCGTGGCTGATACAAGCTTCAGGGTGTATCTCGGTATTAAACAGTCTGGAGCATTCCAGCACAGCAGCTTCTTGCATGGGGCCAGAGTCAGCGCTGCAGGGTTGATCAGAATCAAGAGGGGTCAATTGAGACGGCTTGATCCTCTGAGCGGGCACTACGCCCCTCCGGCGGCAACCTTCAGAGGGTTTGTGCACAGCCTGAAGGAGGCAGGGGCGGACATGAGCAGAGTCAGCATCAGTCGAAGTTACGCGGTACTGCTCGGCCTCGAGGCATACGTCGGGGCGAAGAAGAGAGTGGGCATGGGCGAGCAAAAAGTCAAGGATCTGGTGCATCCCGAGGAAAAGAGGAAGCGAGAAGAAGGCCGTATGGACAAGAGCAAGAGCGCCGAGATGGAGAGAAGAGTGATTGAGGAGCAGAAGAAGCACGAGGCCGGACACACGGAGGGTATATATCGGACGGTGGCACAGAAGCTGCATCTTGGACACGAGGGGAAGTCATGATTTGATTATTGTAGATACCCAATACGACAGCCCTAGAACGACAGCCCTAGAACGACAGCGCCTTTTGTACACGGTAGACGAGGACCTACGAATTATATCTCATGTACAGCGAGTGGCATGTCACCATACAACATCAGCCAAGTAGATGCTGACGGCTGCGTGCGACTCGGGCAGGTATACGCGCAGGGGGGGAGGTTTCAGTCCCACGGGCATTAACGCAGGTAGAACCGCGGCGACCGTGTTCGACAGCACGTGTCAAAGAACACACCCAAGGTTAGCTTCACAAGGGTTTGGTCTGGTGGGAAAGAAAAGGCACCGGCGGACGTTGAGGGGACCTGAATTCAATTGCGCTTGGCGTGAAATGAGACACCACACGACGTCTTCTCCTCTTGACTTTGATCCTGCGCGACACGCACAATGACACGTAACGGCAATTACAACCACGCGCACCGTGTAATAATTTCCAAAAAATCTCACCAAGCGATGGACAGACACGAGAGACGAGAAACGAGAAACGAGAAACGAAAAATGAGATATGATGCTCCTTGACATCACGGACAGGGATGCTCGCGCCACATTTTCTGTCGTCCTGCTCCAAGCGAACCAATCACGATCGCGTAGAAGCCACCACGATGATGCAAGGTCATCCAGGTCTGCGAACGAAGAAACGCGGATCGAATCGAAAGCATCGTGGTCGTGGTCGTCGTCGTCGTCGTCGTCGTCGTCGAGCTATTTGTGCTGCCGTTCCGTGCCTTGCCACCTTCAGCAGCCGTGATCTAGGCCGGACTCTACGGCATTTACCAGCTTCATACCATCCCAGGCATCGCATTGGGCGAGAAGCAACACGGCAAGGGAGAAGAAGCAGCAAGAGGCATCGAGTCTAGATGCTGGAGCCAGCCGCACGAGATCGACGACCAGGATGCGAGAGACTGGGCAGGACGGGAAGACCCTCTGATCGCCGTCGGTTTTTCAGGTTTTGCCCCGCATCAAGGCCATGGCGAGGCGCGTGAAAGTGACATCTTCATCAGCCACATCGTGTCCTTTTCGCATCATCGCCAGGGACAAGCTGGAAAGTGCGTGCAGCCACGCGCACCTGAAACCAGGAAACACGCTCCGTCTGTTATGATGATGACTGTGATGATCAGAAATACCCTAGGGTGCGTATTTTGCACGCAGAGCGCATGGGCAACTGTCAAAGCATCTCATCCGTAAGTCATGTCCCTGTAGCGCCCAACTTTAACCTCTTTGTTTCTGTGGGATCACATAACGTTACCGTCCGTGGTACTGTACACTACCTACTGCACTGCACCATCGCTGTCGTTCCACACTCATCGCCGATCAGCCTGAATGGCATCTCGAGCCGGCCACGGGCCACACGAGAGACCCGGCTACCGCCACAGCTCCATAGCCTGGTGGTTGGGGGGGATCAATACAACACATCTTCTTTCTTCCCTGCCGTGACGCAACCCCCGAACCCCCTCTGATCACTGCCTCTTGGACCCCAAGTGGCTTCAAACCCTGCCTAGCTCGCCTTACCGGCCTGCACGCCTCGTCCAACTTGGATCCCTTTCCCTATCACCGCTACGTCACATTCGACCTGCCACAGATTCTGAGCTTGGAGCCACATTTCCACCATGGCGACAGCTCCCTCCTCGTTTTTATACCTATACCCTAGCTTCAGCCACCTTTGCCAAAAATCTCCATCACTCCTCCTCCTTACTCCCCCTACACATACACACAAACACGCACGCTCAATTGCATGAGCAACTCTAGATACGCATACTTTCCGTTCCCCAGAACACCTACAAAGACCTCCCCCGCTCCCTCTAGAACTTCACGAGCTTCCTCCGTACAAACCTCCCGCTCACCAGAAAGCATGGCTCCTTCGCCTGCTGCTGGAAAGACGACGGGTGGTGCCCCCAAGACCCCTACCAAATTGGGCCGCAAACCACAGAGCAGCGTGACACCGAAACTGGGTCAAGCTTCGCAACCCTCCAATCCTGCTTCCGGCGTCAAGAAGCCCGCAACCCCCTCCACATCAGGCGCTAAGCCCAAGACGCCCTCGCTTCCAGGCGGAGCGGGCGGACTGGCTGGCAAGGCCACCGAGACCGCCCAGGGCGCCAAAGACACAGCCGAGACCGCCGCCTCCGATGCGGGCGAGCAGGTCGAGGGCATTCCCGAGGGTGCCAGCCGCGTCGAGATGAAGGACGACGAAGAGGACGAGCCGCTCAGCAAGGTCTCCCAGGCAAAGCAGGGCGTCGAGTCGCAAGCTTCCGAAGCTGGCGATACCGCAGATGACCTCGCCAAATCCGCCACCGACACAGCAGAAGATACCACCGACGACGTCGAGAGCGGCACCGAGGACATTGCCGATGATGCCACAGAAAAGGCCGGCGATGTCGCGGAGAGCAACGACGGCGAGACTGGCGATGACGCCACAGACGCCGGCGAGAAGGTCGCTGGCGACGCCAAAGACTCGGCCGGTGGCGTCCTGAGTGGAGCCAAGGGTCTCGCAGGCAAGGCCCAAGGGCTGGCCGGCAAGACCGCTGAGGATCCCACCAAGGCTGCCGATAACGTCAAGGACACGGCCGAGGATGTTGCTGAGGATGCTCAGGATACGGCCGAGGGTGCTGTTGGCGATGCCGAGAAGGTCGCTGGCGACACTGGCGATGCCGTGGGCGACGTCGCTGATGACGCGCAAGACGAAGCTGGCGATGTCGCAGACACAGCTGCAGACACAGCTGGCGATGTGCAAGACGCCGCTGATGATGTGCAAGACACTGCCGGCGACGCGCAAGACACTGCTGAAGATGCTGTTGGCGATGCAAAGGACACTGCCGAGGGTGCGGCTGACGATGCACCAACCGGCGAACTCCCCGATCTCAACGAACTTCCTCTCGACCTTTCAGTACTCAAGGGACTAGAAGTCCAGGCAGACGGCACTGTAGAGGGCCCCGACGGTCCCATCGGCAAGCTCGCAGAGGGCGATGCTGAGGATCTCGTCGGCTACCCCATCGGCGACAACGGAGAAATCCTCGACGATGATGGAGATCTTGTTGGTCGCGTCGAGCTTCTCCCCGAAGAGGCCAAGAAGCAGCTCACCGAGCTCAAGGAGAAGGGCGAGCTCCCAGAGGGCATCCCCGACAACATCCTTGAACAACTACCAGACACCGAAGACATCGGTGAGGACCTCGACCTACCTGGCCTCGACATCCTGCAGGGCTTGACCTGCGGACCCGATGGCTTCATCTTCAACGAGGACGGTGACATCATCGGCCAAGTCGTCGATGGTGACCCACAAGAGCTTCAGAACGCCACTCTCAACGAGTCTGGCGAGTTCATCGACAACGATGGCAACGTCGTCGGCCGCGCAGAGGTCCACCCCGACGCTGCCGGTCTGTACCAACAAGCCGAAGACGCTGTCGAAGACGGCGTCGAAGGCATCGAAGATCAGCTTCCTGGTGTCGAGGCACTCGAGGGCCGTGAGCTCAACGAGGCTGGCGAGATCGTCGACGACCAAGGCAACCTCCTCGGCCAGCTCGAGGGCACCGAGGCCGAAGAACTCAAGGAGAAGCTCGAGGCAGGCGAGCTCAACGCCGAGGACCTCAAGATCAACGAAGAGGGCCAGGTCGTCGACGCCGAGGGCAATGTCCTCGGCACCGTCGGTCTCGCTGAGGGTGCTGCCGAGAAGCTCAAGGAGACGCTCCCGACCATCGACATTCGCATCCTGGAGGGTCGCAAGCTCAACAAGAAGGGCAAGATCCTTGACGAGGAGGGTGAAGAGATTGGAGAGCTCAAGGATGGAGACCTTGCTGCCTGCGCCGGTAAGAAGGTCAATGGCAAGGGTGAGGTCTTGGACAAGAACGGAGAAGTCATCGGTCACGTCGGCATCGTGCCGGGCGAGGCCGCAGAGGAAGCAACCAAGGAACTCCTTGCTGAGCTCGGTGAACTCCCTGAAGAAGCTGAGGACGCTGCCGAAGACGCTGCTGAAGCCGCGGAGGATGCTGCTGAAGCCGCTGAAGATGCTGCCGAGGACGCCGCCGAGGACGCCGCCGCCGGTCCGCAATTCAAGATCCCCAACCTCGACGTACTGGAAGGTCTCAAGGTCAACAAGAAGGGTAAGATCCTCAATGAGGATGGCGAGGAGATTGGCGAGCTCACCGAGGGTGACCTCGCCGAGTGCGCGGGCAAGAAGGTTAATGACAAGGGTGAGATCCTCGACGCCGACGGAAACATCATCGGTCGCGTCAAGACTCTACCACAGGAACTCACGCCCGACGAGGTTGAGAATGGTGTCGAGGATGGCGCCGAGGTCGTCGGTGAAGAAGAGGCCGAGGACGCCGCCGAAGATGCACTGGAAGACTCGGGCATCGAGTTGCCACCCCTTTCCGTCCTCGAGGGCCTCACCGTCAACAAATCCGGCAAGCTCATCGACGCCAACGGTACCGTCGTCGGAGAACTCGTCGAGGGCGACGCCAAGAAGCTCAGCAAGAGCGGCACCGCTTGCGATGCCGAGGGTCAGTTCTGGGATAACAAGGGACACGTCATCGGTCGCGCGCAGACGGTTCAGGTCGAGGACCCAGAAGAGGAGGCCGAGTTCGCTGGTCTCGAGGGTCTGCTCGTGACCAAGGACGGATACGTCGAGGACGAGAACGGAAACAGAGTCGGTATCGTCACCGAGGGCGATGCGAAGAAGCTCGTTGGTCGCGCTGTCGACGAAGACGGCGACATCATCGACAAGCGCGGTACCGTCGTCGGTCACGCTGAGCGCTGGTCCGAGGAGGACCCAGAGCCTGAGGCCGAGCCGGATGTCATCGACCTCTCCAGCCTGCAGGGCCGTATCCTGAACAAGTCTGGCATGGTCATTGGCGACGAGGGTGTACCCATCGCCCGCCTCGTCGAGGGCAACGCCAAGGAGCTCGCCGGCAAGAAGATTGACGGCGAGGGACAGATCTGGAACGACTCTGGCAAGGTCATCGGTCGTGTCGAGCTCATCCCAGAGAACGAGCGCGAGGCCAAGCCAGAGGGTGTCTTTGCCGGTCTCCAGGGTCTGCGCGTCGTAGCTGATGGCAAGGTCGCTGATGAGGATGAGAATATTGTCGGTCAAATCGTCGAGGGTAACCCCAAGAGGTTGATCGGTCTCGCGGTCGACGAGGATGGCGATATCGTTGACAAGTACGGCAACGTCAAGGGCCATGCCGAGCCTCTCCCCGAAGAGGAGGAGGTTGTCATCGACAACTCGATTCTCAATGGAAAGATGCTCAACAAGCAAGGCTTCGTCGTCAACGAGGAGCAGATCCCCATCGGAAAGCTGATCGAGGGCAACGTCAAGGAGCTTGCCGGCCGTCGCTGCGACGAGAACGGCTTCATCTACTCGGACACTGGAAAGGTCGCTGGCAAGTGCGAGGTTCTTCCCGAGAACGAGCGCGTAGCCAAGCCAGAGGGCATCTTCGCCGGCTTGGAGGGCCTTGTTGTCAACAAGGAGGGCTACGTTGAGGACCACAACGACAATGTCGTCGGTGTCGTTACCGAGGGCAACGTCAAGCGCCTCGTAGGTCTTGCTGTTGACGAGGATGGAGACATTCTCGACAAGTTCGGCAACGTCAAGGGTCACGCTGAGCCATACGAGGAGGAAGAGGAGGAGGCAGAGGATCTCTCTGCTCTTGCCGGCTGCACTGTCAACAAGGCTGGCAATGTTGTCGACAACTCTGGAGTCATCATCGGTCGCGTCTCCGAGGGCGATGTCAAGAGCTTGATTGGCAAGAAGGTCGATGGACAGGGTCAGATTTGGGACAATGCTGGCAAGGTCGTTGGCCGCGCTGAGCTGGTACATGGCCAGGACACTTCTCCCGAAGGACCCTTTGCTGGCTTTGACGACGCTGTTGTCACCAAGGAGGGCACCGTCGTCACTCCCGGCGGCGATATCATTGGCCGTATCACCGAAGGTGACGTCAAGAAGCTTGTCAACCACCACATCGATGAGAACGGAGACATTCTCGACAAGAACGGCAACGTCATTGGCAAGGCCGAGCGCTGGGAGCCAGAGCAGAAGGAGAGGAAGATCTCACCCATGTCTGGCCGCAAGGTCAACCGTGAAGGCGAGGTTCGTGACGAGAACGGCGATGTCATCGGCCGCCTCACCGCCGGTGACCTCGGTCACTGTGTTGGCTGCGAGATCGATGACAGCGGCAATGTTGTTGACAGCGATGGCAACAAGATTGGCGAGGCCACTCTGCTCGAAAACATCATCGAAGAGGAGGAGGAGGAGGAGGAGGGTCCTACCGAGGAAGACCTCCAGAGGGAGGAGGAGCGCAAGCTCGCAGAGAAGATGGCCGCCATCACCACACAGACCCTGGAGCGTATCCAGCCCGTGTGCAAGCAAATTACTGAGGTACGTCATGATCCCGTCGTCGCTGTTAAGTTTTCCCAAAATTCTGACTTTTGCCCCCCTAGCTCATCGAAACTGCCGACCGCACCCCCCGCGAAGAACTTGACGAGGAACAACTTGTAAACGACGTCAAGCCGCTCATCGAAGAGGGCGGTCGCATCCTCCAAGAGTGCAATGGTTCCCTCCGCGGCCTCGATCCCGACGGACACATCGCCGCCCAGGCCAAGGCCCGCCACGGCACCAAGGAGGCCTCCCCCGAGGAACAACGACTTGCGGAGACGCTCAAGGAGCTTACTACCACTGTCGTCACTACCATTGACAACGCCAAGAAGCGGATCAATGATATGCCTCACGCCAAGAAGAAACTCAACCCCCTCTGGGGCATCCTTACACAACCACTCTTCCAGATTCTGGCAGCTGTAGGGCTTCTCCTTGCAGGTGTACTAGGGCTCGTCGGACAGCTGTTGAATGGTTTAGGTTTGGGAGGGCTGGTTAATGGTCTCCTGGGTGGCCTGGGCATCGACAAACTCCTCGGGGGCCTCGGACTCGGTGGAATGTTCGGTGGAGACGATAAGAAGAAGAAGAAGGCTGGCGGAGGAGCCAAGTCCCTTCCTCTGGTAGGCGGACTGTTTGGTGGAAAGTAGGCGACCCATTGCCGCCGCCTCGGTGGCGAAATCTCGTCCAGGGACGGGAAAAGGGGTTAGGGGTTCCGGAGGTCTCCGGGGCCATAGACGGCCGAGGAACACGACGAGGATGAGAAGAACGGAGAGAACGAAAGTGAATGAAGAGAATGGGACATGAAAAGGACCGTTCGACAGCACTGGGCGTGGGAAGTCTCGGTGTCGTGCCGTGCTAGCTTCTGATTGATTTTGCGCGTTTGTTTTGAGCGGTAATACCAGGCACATAGTTTGTATTATAGAATGTTCTCATCTTTACAACTGTATCATCAAGTTCTTCTCGAGCAAGTCTCTATAGGGAGGGTCACACAGTGATGATCTGATGTTGGAGGCTTGGCATTCAGGGGCAGACAGCTTTGCGAATTCCTCTCACGAAAGCGAGCGCATACCTAAACACACAGATGCAGGACAAGATCATTGCACAACTACCAGTGTGGTTCATGGAGCCGTAATGGGATGTCCGCCATGAATTTGCTGGTAGTGCAATAATTATGCGATATAGCTCATAGGACAACAAGGCTGAACAATTGCCAAGTGGTTTGTAGATCCGTGGTAGGATGTCCACCATGAATTTGCTGGTAGTAATGATCATACGAAATGGGCTCGGAGGACAATACAATTGAACGACTAGCAGAGTGGTTTATAGACCTGTAATGATCTGTTCGCCATGAATGTGCTGGCCATAAATTTGCTGGTAGTAAAATAATTATACGATATAGGCTCGCAGGACAACAAAGCCGAACGATTGCTAATGTGGTTTATAGACCTATACCAGGATATCCACCAAAACTCGTTGCTGGTAGTAAAGTAACAACACGAAATGGGCCCGGAGGATAGTAAAGTTGAACAACTAGCAGAGTGGTTTATAGACCTGTAATAAGCTGTTCGCCATAAATGTGTTAGCCATGAATTTGCTAGCCATGAATTTGCTGGCCATGAATTTGCTGGCCATGAATTTGCTAGTAGTAAAATAATTATACGATATAGGCTAGCAGGCTCGTTGCTGGTGGTAAAGTAACAATACGAAATAGGCCCGGAGGATAGTAAAGTTGAACAACTAGCAGAGTGGTTTATAGACCTGTGATAAGCCGTTCGCCATGAATTTGCTGGTAGTAAAACAATTGAATGAAATGGGCTCGGAGGACAACAAAGCTGAATATTTGTCGAGGTGGTTTATAGACCTGTGATGGGATCTGCACCATGAATTTGCTAACTATAGATTTGCTAGTAGTACAACAATTACATAATATAGGCTCAGAGGACACTAGAGCTAAAAATTTGTCAAGGTGGTTTATAGACCTATACTAGAATGTCTACCAACACTCGTTGCTAGTAGTAAAGTAATAATACGAAATGGGCTCGTAGACAAGGAAGCCGAACAATTGCCAAGGTGGTTTATAGATAGACCTGTGATAGGATGTCCACTAACAATCGTTGCTGGTAGTAAAGTAGTAATACAAAATGGGCCTGGAGGACAATAAAGTTGAACAACTAGCAGAGCGGTTTATAGACCTGAAATAGGTTGTCCGCCATGTGTCGTTGCTGGTAGTAAGGTAATAATACGGAACGGGCTCGTGTTATTATCTGTACTCTATCAAGATGTTTCCACTGCTTTGCTATATAATCAACTGGTAGAGTGATCGATAGGCCTATAATAGGATATCCGCTACCAAACGTTGCTGATAGTAAAACAACAATACGAAGTAAGCTCGGAGGACAATGAGGCTGAACAATCGGCAGATTGGTTCATAGACCTATAATAGGACATCCGCCATAAAGGGTTGCTGGTAGTAAAGATAACAATACGAAATGGGCTCTCTCGTGTTGTTGTCTGTTCTCTATCAAGATCTCCTCGACTGCTTTGCTACATGATCAAGTGGCAAAGTTGAACGAATACTACTAGCACTTGTTTCATATCGTTCCTGGGACGCTCGTGTGGGACTCTCAAGGTAAGAGAACATTCATCACTATCTCAAGAAGCGAGTTTTAGGGTTCGCAGCTTTGAAGCAACATGGCTTGGATCTGATGGTCAACGATCTCAAACCATAAGATTGAAAGTGGCAGACGATAAAACAAGAGACTGATACTACCAGCAATAAAGGACAGATACTACCAGCAATAAGGGACTGACATCACTAGGAACAAGGGACTGATACTGCTAGTAACAAGAGACACTACCAGCAATAATGGACTAATGTTACCCAGCAATGAGGGAAGCAAAACTAGCAGTAAAAGACCAAGACTACCAGCAACGAGAGACTGATACTACTAGCAATGAACACTCCATCAGACTTCAAGGCCTAGCGATGGAGGACATGCTAACACTACTAGCAATGAACGTTCCATCGGACTTTCAGACCCGCCGATGGAGGACGCACGACACCATCTCATTTCACATCTCTTCGAATTTGTATCGACTACTGTTGCTCAAGGTAAAGGGCGGAGATTGGCAGAATCCATCTTTTGATGCCGTACTGTACAAGTATCTTACGTACATACACCCTCGCTACTTTCTCGCCTGCTGGCCCTTGCCACCTCTTGGCTGTGGTGTCACCAGTCCCTTGACTTTGTTCATGAAAACAGCGCCGTCTCTTCCCAGGTAAGTATTATTCTGCGCCACCGCCCTCGCCACATGATCAAGGACCTTGTTTCCCTCGCCTCCCTCCCCATGCATTCCCCAATACCGTCCCCTGACATAACGACCCACCATCTCCCCAACCGTCCGCTCGCTCACCGGCGCGAAATCCCACTCTCCGGGCCCTTCCTCCCCCTTCCGCGCTTTACTCGCGCTCCGTCTAACCTTGTAAGCATAATCCTTCGCCGCAGCAACGACTTCGTCCCTCTCCTCCACCGAATTGAACGATATCAATCCTCCTCTCATCATCCGTTTCGCCATGTCGGGTGCATACCGGAACGTCCCTTGCCGCGACTCCGTGAGCGCCTTGATCCGGTCCTGGATCACGCCCTCAAAGTTCTTGGCCGAGATTGTCGCCGCACCAAGACCGGAGTGCAAGTAAGCTTCCCTGCTGGTTTGAGCCGGGGCAAAAGGGATGGGGGTGACGTCTGCCTTGTCGTATTGTTCGAGCATATTCAGGTCGTGCTGGAGGGTGTCGGCCTCCTCGATGGCCTCTTCGTCTGCTTCTACCTCCTCTGCGTCCTCTTCGAAATCTGCTTCTTGACCAAAGTCCGGATCGTCGTCGTCGTATTCGTCTTCATTTTCAGGGGAGAGGGAGGTTGGATATAGAGTGTGTTGGCCTGAGGTTGTGGAGAATATGATACTGTCAGGTTGTTCATTAAAGGTGGCGAGTTCGTCTGGGGGAAGACCGAGAGTGTCGAGCTCGGAACGTGGACGGATGATGCAGGTTCCGCTGGGCTGTTGGATGAGCAAGTAGGCCTCGGGGTTGGCTTCAAGAAGCGATTGATCCTCGGGTGAGAGGGTTATAGCAGAGCCATCGAGTTGTCCCGTCTCTTCTTCCTCATTGTTATGATCCTGAACGGCCTCGGGCCCTGCATTTGTAGGCGGTTGGGCTGCTTGTGCTGATGCAACTCTCCTTGCGGCTCGCTCTTGCTCCACTTCTGGCGATATCTCATCTGTAGGCGGTTGAGCTGCTTGTGCCGATGCATTTCTGATAGCGGTCCGCTCTTGCTCAACCTCTGGCGATATCTCATTCGCAAAGTCATCGCCTTGCCATGAATTCACGCTCTCATCAAGATCCTGTACTTGTTTCGACTGCTCCTCTGCGCGTTGTCTCCGTGATGCGCCAAAGACATCTTCGATCGTTTCAGGTTTGCTCCCGCCGTCCTCTCTGCCATTCGAGTAAAGTCTCAAGGGCTGCTGGCGTCGACATTGGCGGAACAGCAATCGGAAACATGGTCGACCAGGACCAATAGCCTGTAACGTCTGTCGCGCGTACATGTTGCGCTCCCCTCGCGTTCAAAGGTCGTAGGTGGAGGTTGCATAAATATCTTTTGTCGAGCTCCAAGATCTCGGGTAGATCTCGGCTAATCCCTTCTACACCTATACCACTCTCATGTAGCTGGTCTCTCTCATTCAGTACTACTGTTGCACATCTGGCCACGATTCATCGGCTGAGGCATCGTAAGATACAAGCACTTGAAAAGAAAAACCAAGGAGTTCGACTTTGCCAAACCTGCACACTATTTGACAATGCTGCGACGTGAGCCAACGAAGATCACTATAACCAAAGACGACGTCGAAGAGTTCAAAGCTGCGAAGATCGCCAAGGATCAACAGCGCTTACAGCAGCAACAGCGTATTGCTATAAGCTCTGGACAGATGGAGGCCCCTATGATTTCACAACAGGACCAGCGAACCAGAGAGCAACGCATCGGCATCTCGGCTACACGGACGGGACAAGGACAATAGAGATGTCCTTCTCGAATGCGACGATATGGTTAATGCCAGGTCTCGATTATGCCTCCTCGTTGTTCGAAGAGACACTTGCATGGTCTGATGTGATTTCGGGGCGGCTGGTCACGCAGATGACATGGGCTTGCCACCACCGAACAGCAGCTCTACCATGAACAGCCGTCACTCTCCATCGCTTCCATCAATCCTCTTCGAGAAGACGTGGTGAGATCTATGGCAGGGGTACATCCCTTGCTTGAGAGACCTCTGGACTTTGGGCCAGGAGCATTCCGCAATCATTTCCGTCATAAACACGAACGCGTAGCCGACTGTCGCGAACCCATGTGCAAGACTTGATCGAACGACAACCACATCGTCAGGTTTCTTGCTTCGTGTTTGGTCAAGAATTTGCCTTTGAGCTCCAACACTACCCTCGAACCTGGCCATGCTTATCCAATTTCATGCAGCGCTCCCGGCCCTGTTCGGAACATTGCTGTTAGCCTGCTCGGTGAGTACGATCGCATGCAACGTGGATTTCACTGACAACATCATAGAGTCTCCTTGCAACAACGTGTGCACAGGAACACGACAAAGTGGAGTTGCATGTGGAACGACAACTACCCATCGACAGCGACTGGTGGTATGCGCAGATCAGGCATCAGGGGAAGCCCGCATATGGAAGCAATGACACATATATGCCATGGCGTAATGTCAAGGACTATGGGGCGAAAGGTTTGAAGCTCCAAATGGTGTAATGCTGAGGAGCTTACGATTCCAGGCGACGGAGTGACGGATGACACCGATGCCATCAATAATGCCACAGATGACGGCGCCCGGTGTAGCTACTACCGAGATTGTAATCAGCAGACCACGGCTCCAGGCATCATCTACTTTCCGCCGGGAACATACATTGTTAGTCGTCCACTGATCATGCTGTACTACACGCAATTCGTCGGTGATGCAGTGGATCTGCCAGTCATCAAGGGAACACCGGACTTCTTTGGTATTGCTCTTCTCGACTCGGATCCGTATCTTGCATATGGCTACAACTGGTATCAGAATCAGAACAATTTCTGGCGGCATGTGCGAAACTTTGTCATCGACATGACAGAAATGCCAACTAGGGGACAACAAAATGGAATCCACTGGCAAGTATCGCAGGGTACAACGATCATGAATGTCATCTTCAACATGGTCGAAGGTGACCCAGAGAATGAGCAGCAGGTTGGACTCCCTGGCCATGTACTATACACATTGCTGATTAGGAGCAGGGCATGTTCATGGACAACGGCTCTGGGGGTTGGGGCGAAAATCTAGTGTTCAACGGAGGGGGTGTCGGCCTTTTCACAGGCAATCAGCAATGGGCCTGGCGGAACCTGACTTTCAATCGATGTAACACAGCCATCTATCAGAATTGGAATTGGGTTTACCTGTACAAGTCGATCACGATCAACGACTGCGATGTCGGACTGGACATGACACAAGGTGGCAACGTCATCACGACTTCCTCCCTCATCCTGCAAGATAGTGTCATGAACAATGTGCGAAGAGCTGGAATACTGACAACGTTCGTTGGTAACTCGACTCCACCTACAGGCGGTACTTTTATCATGGACAACGTAGACTTCCGAGATACTCCGGTAGCGCTGGCCTATCCAAACGACACGGTCATCGTGGAGGGCAATCAACGGGTTCAGTCATACATACAAGGCCGTGCTTACAGCGTGTTCGACGGGCCGAGAGAGTACGAAAACAATCAGACCTGCTATCAGCCCACAGTGAACGCTCAGCGAGTCCAGACTCTTGCCGTTCCTCCGCCGAAGCCACTCTCACTCCTAGACGACAATGGCAAATTTTTCGAACGCTCACGGCCTCAATACCTGGATGTGCCAGTGACATCTTTTGTCTCTATACTTGACTATGGTTGCATCAACGACGGCGAGACAGACCAGACCCAGTGTGTGCAAGACTTCTTTGACTCCATCCGAGAAGACCAGATTGCGTTCCTCGATCACGGCGCTTACATCATTACTGGAACTGTCAACATTCCCATCCGGATAAAGATGGTGGGCGAGGCCTGGACGTATTTCATGATTGACAATCGACTAGGCACTTTCAGCGATCAGAACAATCCTGTGCCGGCGTTCCGCGTCGGACTTCCTGGCCAGACTGGAGCTGTCGAAATGCAAGAAATCATCTTCCAGACCCGAGGGCCAGCGCCTGGTGCAATTATGATGGAGTGGAACTTGGCCAATGAGAATGGAATAAAAGGAGCAAACTGTGAGTGATCACGTGGAGCATCATAGCGATTGAATTGACGAAGCGGCCAGGTATGTGGGACGTTCATTGGCGCATTGGCGGGACGAACGGAACGCAACTGCAGACTCCCCTCTGCACCAAGACTCCAAGTCGCCCAACTGAGGTTAATCCCCAGTGCATCGCCGCGTTCCTGCTGTTACACCTCACGAGTACCTCTCAAGTCTACATGGCTAATAACTGGGGCTGGGTCTCTGACCACGAGCTCGATCTATATGATCATGATCAGATCAATTTATACAACGGCCGTGGAATCCTGGTCGAGAGCCAAGGTCCAGTGTGGCTCTACGGTACATCATTCGAGCATCACGTGTTCTACAACTACCAGATCTCCAACGCCAAGGAGATATACATGGGCGTAATACAAACCGAGACCGCGTACGTCTTGGGCCCTATTCGTCTATCCCTCCGAACACCACTGACCAGACGCAGATACATGCAATCGAACCCCAACTCCCTGACCCCCTTCACAATTCAATCCCGCTGGTACGATCCCGATTTCGGCACCTGTTTCAAATCCACCTGCTACAAGACCTGGGGTCTACGCATCACCGACTCGTCCTACATCTACCTCTACGGCGGCGGCATGTACTCCTTCTTCGACAACTACGACACGGGATGTCTGCTCACGACCAACTGTCAGCAGAACATGGTCGACGTGCAGAGGAGTCAGGCCGTGTTTATGTACGCGGTCAACACGGTCGGGACGGAGAACATGGTCATGGTGGACGGCTATGGGATTTCGCCTGCTCCCCCGAACGAGAACCAATTCAGCGATACGATTGCGCTGTTCGAATATCCTTGAGGGGGGGCAGACTTAAGGGGGCCAGGAAAGTGGGACGGGAACAGACTCTGGAGGATTGAAAATTAATGTTTGCTAATTTTTTGGTTGGTGTAGTATTTGCAGTAGCTAGCTTTGTCAATTCGATCTCCATGGTAACATTCTCCTCATCTCTCCTTTAGTGATACGCACTTGACGTGCTGCGCTCCGAGGTGGATCTCAGCACTTCCCCAAACGCCCGCTCTTCGCATGCCAATCTAGACGACCGAACAAAGGAGCTTCGTTGCCCGCCCACCATTCTGGCAGACAGACGATGACTTCCAGGCGATCGATGCTGTCGCCAGTCGACCGTCAAATTACACGGAGACGCCTCTTCACCAATCATCCCCGTCCTCCTTCCGTCCACTCATCGCCTTACTCCTCGCCTGCAGCGCCGCAGCCAACCCACTCGCCACGCCCCCTCCCTGCGTCGGCGTACTCCTCCCACTGTCACCATTTGCGACCCCACTATCCCTCGCACCAGGCGCCGGGGGCGCGGGTTTGCGTCCAGCGGGACGTTTGGCAGGTGGGACCGGGGGTCCGGGCTTCGTCTTGGCGATACCGACGCCGTTAGTGCCATTTGGTTGCGGCACTGGACGAGCAGCCGCGGGTGGGGGCGGAGGCGGTGCGGGGGCGGCGGCTGGAGCGCGGACTTCTTCGAGATATGCGGAGGGGACCCAGCCCGATTTCGTGTCCGAGGGATCGCGGGCGAGCCACCAGCCTAGGCATTGTTAGTCATCTCGGTATTGGGTGACACACATATAAACGAAAGGAACTTACCATTGTTTTCCTTTTGGGTGATGATAACGGTGTCTCCCTTGGCCAGGCTGAGCTCGCCACTTGTCTGCCCAACAAAGTCGTAGAGAGCCTTGAACGTGGGTTCCTTTGGCGGTGCTGCCGCGGCAGGAGGTGGAGGTGGCGGAGGCGCTCGGGAGGAGGCGGTCGGGAGAGCGCGTGGTTGACTGTCGCCATTGACTGCAGCTGCGGGCTTGGGAACAGCTTGTACAACAGCTGCTGGCTGACCGCCACCTGGGAGGGGACGTGATTGAGGTGTGGGTCGCTGTTGTCTGGCTTGTTGAGAAAGTTTGCCCATCTGCCCACCCGGACCGCCAGCCTTCAGAAGCTTCCCGCTGGTGATGGGTTTGGCGGCAATCTGTTTGCCTTTCGGTGTTGGTTTCGAGACGGAATTTGGTGGCTCCCCGGCGCCAGTGTGAATAGTGCCTGACTTGTAAGTGTCATCGCGAGGCACTGTCGAATCTTTGATGACTTTTACGGTTGCCGGCTTCCCCGGTTTCTTGTTGTATTGGATTTGTTCGGCAATGCGCAGATCCACAGTCCCTCTGGAGGCGCGCTTGAGGAAAGTGAAGAATTCAGTCTTGAAGATACAAGATATGAGAGGGTCCGGTTCCTGTTGCGAACCAACTCCGAGAGAAAACCAATCGTCCTTCAATGTCGATGCGCTGACGTACTTGATTGCGCCAACCGGTATCGTTCGTTCCGCAATGATTTGTACCGACTTGTTGACAAGGGCTTGCTTTACAAGGTAGACGCTCTTCTGGGTGAGTATCAATGTGCGAGGTTCCGGCTTGCTCGATCTCCCGAGCTTCGACACCAGGGTCTCTGCTCGACAGGAGAAGATCACGCCCTCTGCCACGTTGAGGCCGATCGAGCTCCGAATCATCTCGCCGGGACCTCCCTGGTTGGCAATACCAAGATAGTCGCCCATGAAACGCCTGTATCCCACCAAACTGTATCTACGCCTTTCTTTTCGCCCGCCCAGGACTTTGTGACCCTCGTCACGAAGTTCCAAGAATTCCATTCCGCCAGTCTTTCGTCTCCAAAATCGCTGGATTCGTGTCGCACATTCGGCGCGATACCGGAGGTAATTCCTCCAGGCCCGCTGGATTCGAATGGCCATGTTATGCCAGTATCGATCTCGCATGGTTTCGAGGGCAAAAAGCGTTTCTGGAGTCTTGATAAACACTTTCGTGACACCCATCTGGAACTCCTCCTGCGGAATACTGGTATCCTTGAGAATCTGCTTCACACCCGACTTTGCATCTCCAGACCAAGTGTACTCTCCGGCGTATGAAGTCTTGGGGGACAGGAGGTAGAATCGCTCGACGAACTTCTCAAACGTTTGCCGCGATGCGAATCCAGCTCGCCTGATTCGAACGTTCTCCTGTAAACCTAGATACTTGATCTGATGCATGACGTTTGGCACGTTGTACTCGGTCGGCGATTTGTTTTCGTTTGGCTTGATGGTCCGGATATAGGACGGCGAGGCTTTCATAAGCGTTGAGACAAGATCATTCGCGGACGCTTTGATCTTGTCACCAGCGGTGGGCGGCCTTCTCTTGTCGTCCTGATTCACCTGGTGTGGGAAGAGGGTGTGGATGAAACTGTTCTGGCTTTGACCCATCAAGTTGAGGATATCCTTGAGCAATTGATCCTTGTTCTTGTCGGTCATACCATCGACAGCATAGGACACGTCACCGGCATAGTGTTTGATGACGAATTGTCCTTGCCGTGGCTGGAAGTTGGGATTCGAAGAGAGCACATTCAGTCGCTGAACGAAGGTCTGATCGGCTGCGGTGGGATCAGCGTGCGCAGTCGCACAGGCATCATTGAGCGCAGCAAAGACGCCCGGTGGTCGTTTCTCTTCGATGAGCTCGCAAACAACCTTGTTGTCAAAGTACTTGATTGGCGTCCATTTGATCTGTTCCCTTTCGTACTCATCTTGCTCGGCCTTTAATGTAAGTTGAATGAAGATCTGTTGCAACTTCTCATTCACGTAGTTGATGCACAGCTGCTCAAAGCTGTTCTTCTCAAAAATCTCGAAACCGTAGATATCCAGAATGCCGATCGAATAGGCGACCTGGCCTCGTGCTCGCAGCGATTGGTTGACCCGCTGCACAATCCAGTCGAACATGTTGTTGTAGATGGCCTTGGCAAGCGCGTCTCGTACAGACATGGCTTGAGCAGGGTTGAGAGGGACGTCGTAGACAGAACCTCTTCGACCTCCTCGGCTCGTCTCCATGACTCTCGTTGTTAAGACCTTGTTTACGTGCTTCGACTCGACTTCTAGAAGGTATGCCACGAAATCCACCACCGATTGATCTTGGATGGCCGCGTTGCCCTCATCATTCTCGGCAAAGGTGCAGTTCCCCAGCCACAATATCGCAGACAACATTCTGAACACCTCGTCCTGCTCTTGCTGTGACATACCAATTGTCTTCATAGCATTGATCGTGTCCTTGAAGTCTCCGGAGTCATCAATGCCCTGCACATCGTAACATTTCGATTTGCTTGTGTAAACGTATGATTGGGGAGGCTGCACTCCAAAGGTCTGCTGGTAATTTTGCGACGCTGATTTGGTGAACTGGTAGAAGATGTGAAAATTGCGCTCGTTTGTGATTTGCCCGACCACTCTTGACTTCTCCAGCAGATAGTTGTTGATGTTCGCGCCTACTGGCTGTCCTTGGGCGTTGAATTGTATCTCTAGGTACTTGCCAAACCGTGACGAGTTGTTGTTCCGCAGTGTCTTTGCATTTCCGAACGACTCGAGAAGGGGGTTGGTGGCCAGCACCATGTCCTTGGTCTCCTGGATTGCCGAATCATTGCTCCCCGAGACGTTGGCGATGTACTGCATTATGCGCTTGGCCGCCTCCGTCTTCCCAGCTCCTGACTCGCCCGAAATGATGATACATTGGTTCTCCTTGTACGCGTTCATGTTGTAATAAGACGCCTCGGCGATCGCGAACACGTGCGGTAGGACCTCCAATCTGTTCTTCCCCTTGTAGCTGTCTAGCACAGCGTCGGTGTAGATACCCAGGTCTCTGAATGGATTGACCGACACCAGCACGTGGCCAATGTATGTGTAGATCTCTCCATTCTCGAATCGCTTCTTCAGGTTCTCATTGATTGCCTCATTCGAGATCTTGCTGATCAGCGTGAGATCCGAGACGCCAACTTCCTTCTTCTTGGTCGTCTCAAAGACCGCTTTCCTGATGGGTTTGCCGTCGCTCGAAGACTGCGCAGCGGGCGCATCCTTCTTGCGCCCTGCTCGCTTTGTTACACCCATGGTCGGACGTGCCTATGTGCTGCGTATGCGCGCTGATGTCGAGATATCGAGGACTGTGGGGAAGGTGGGAGATGAGCTGTTTCGGATGTTCGGAAGGTGTCGCAGGGATGTGCAATCGTGCCTGTGACCTGGCGGACGAGTTTGTCGTAGTTGCAGGGTTTGAGAGGTGGCCAATGACCAGGGTGGAAGTGTAGCAAGGAGAATGAAGGGCAAAGAGGACAAACCGCACGCCGGGTCGCTGTCCGTCAACGTCACAGAAAGTTGGGCTCGGTGCCGCGCCGCGTTTCGCTCTGCCACTTTGTTCCACTCCACTTCACCTACCGAAAGGCGAATTGTGGCGCAGGAACACGCAAGCGCCGTCATTAACATCTCAGGCATCAGAATATCATCCTTGGCGTGTTCATCACCCTCAGGACATCCACTTGCACGCTAAGAATGGTCTTCATCAGACACTGTCGCTTAGAAACACTCGCTATGCACATACATATCCTCAATCACCGCCATAGCGCCCGACTGTGATCCAGTCAACTTTCTTTGCGTGGTCCTTGACCCAGAGACCGTCCCATCGTAAGAGTTCATCACCTCTGTTTGAGCATCCAATCCCGCCAGCGCTGGTCCACTGGTCGACGATCCTGACCAGGAACTCGAGTTTCTCCTCCAACATGTTCGCCCGGACTAGGCTGGTAGTAGGGTCCGACCTGTTTACGGATCTCGCCGTCCTCAAGAAAGACTCCGTCGTGTCGCTCAACACCGAGCGATCCCTGAGCATGCCAGCCGGAAGCTCGTTATTCTCCGCCATGGCCTGCGCTCCGTCGACCGACACCACGGTCGCCGAAATATGCAGTCCGTCCGCGCTGAGGACGAGCTTCGTGTGATCTGGAAAGTGCAGCTAAGTGTCATCAGCGTGAGTTCCTACAGGCAACATCAATGGTGGCAACATACCTGCACACATCCATCGTTGAACACCCAGATCCCCACATTTCCCATCCTCTGGTAGAACCTCACAAATCCTAGTTCTCCTTGCTGCTGCTCCTTCCCCTCCTCTTCCCCCACATTCAGCGTTTGGCTCATATACCGGCCAAACTTGACCCACAGCACTCTAAGCGTCTTCATCCTTTCCCTTTGCTCTTCCGTCATACCCAGGCTCCTAACCCGCGCAATACCGCCATCCGTATCTTCAAGGATGTGCAGAGGCACCTTGTCCAGGTTCTCCATCTTTTTCCCAATCCGGCGTAGCCATCTCTCTCCATGTCGCGCTGCGACATGCATCACCGGCGCCTTCGCACCCGACGAGTCCGTGGAAGTGGCGATGAACCCGACTGTCCCGTCCTCAAGAACGTAGCCAACACCGTGTTTGCGACTGTAGTCTACCCACCGGGAGACGAAAGGCAGAGTTGGTATCGATGTTTGCCTTCTGCGGGGCGCAGGCTTGCCTGCCAATGCTGAAATCAGATTATCTCGGAACACCGTAAGGCGCGAGAGAACGTCCTCTGGGCTTGACCCTGGGAGTACCGGCGCTACGTCCACGGCCTGTCTGGTGGATGCTGGTAGTTTGGCTGCCATCGGTATAGGTAGTTTGGCTGCCATCGAGGGAGCTGGGGGCAGGATCAATGCTTCTGCGGGTCTCGATATTTTCTCCTCATCAAAGATCTCGATCGGCTCGGCCGGTTGCTTGGTGCGCGTGCGAGTGGTCCGCGTGGAGGGCGCACGTCTCACGCTACCGGAAACGGGTTCCATCTCGGCTGCTGCAGCCTGTACAGAGGTCTGAGCACGAAGCGAACGCGGACGCCGCGCTAGAGTGGGATCCACTGCTCTTGTTGCTGGCACAGGCTCCGTGTGTTGTACATTGTTCGTGACGGGCAAAGACTCGCATGGTACCGCTTGAACCTTTGGTCTGGGGAAGGTCGCCGTCGGGTCTGATACGGCTTCGACGGTCATCAACTTACTCGACGGTTTGACCACATCCGGCGGCGACAGAGCGGCCACACGCCTCGGCTTCTCTGTGTCCGCCCTGGTCTTCCTCACACTGAGATCGTTCCTCCGCCTCGGAGGCGGCATCAGCCCTGCGTCTCGCTTGCGTTTCGCCTCCACTTCGGCCGAACCCACGACGGCCTGCACCTCATTGTGCGAGATCTCCTTAAGTCTGCGCACAGGCGAGGCGTCTCTCTCCTCGCCCATTTCGCAACCGTCAGCGATGGTCGATAGCGTCCAGGTGCTTACGCCTGGAACTCCGGTGTAGATTGTGTCGGCTGGTATAGGGATGACTGGCTGGCGGTTCATCGCGACTTCCTTTTCAATATCCCTGACGATGCTGCGTATCCTCTGCCCGCCATTGGGCTGGAAGCACTTGCCTGGAGCATACTCTCCAACGCCGGACTCTTTACAGACATTCCACCAGCTTTCGCTGTATCCTCGCTGAAGCACTTCGGGTCCCGGGATCTGTACAGGCCAAGTCGGTGTCTTGGAGACTTGTGTTCTGCTCATCTTTTGTGGTACAAAGGCGATTCTGAAGAATGGATGTGCTACGATCTTATCCGGGCATGGCCGTAGTTCTTCGGGTACCAAGAGTTTCGAGACCAGGTCTCTGAGATCCGCGGAAATGTCGTTTGTGATCGATGAAAGTTCTGGCCAGGAGTACTCGCCCGACTTCAGCTTCTTGTAAATCTCCTCCTTGGAAGCAGCATGAAAGGGGGCCTTGCCAACAGCAAGTGTGTACGAGATGATGCCTATGGCCCAGAGATCGACCTTTTCGTTGTGGCCCTTGCCCTTCTCCAGGATTTCGGGAGCAAGATAGTTTGGTGTGCCACACATTGTGGTTCTCCGCTTTGCGTCCATGTCCTTGCCGCTAACAAGCAATGCAGCGAGTCCGAAGTCACCCACCTTGATGTTCATCTGGTCGTCGAGGAACAAGTTGCCGGTCTTGAGATCGCGATGCACAATGTTGCGGGTGTGTAGGTACTTGACAGCTCCACATACCTGGATCATGAACTTCCTGATCTCAGGCATGGTCACACACTTCCTCCTCTTGAGCAGATCTGCCAGCGATCCTCCCGAGCATAGCTCGAGCACAACGTATGTACTATCCGTGAAGGAGAAGGCTCGATGGAACCCGACGATATTGGGATGTGAGAGTTTGGAATGTATTTGGAGCTCGGTAACGAACTATCCCATCTGTCAGCTGAGAAAACGTAGAATCTGCGTGAGTCGTACCTTTTGGGCGAGTTTCGCAGGCTCCATCTTGGACCGTACAATTTTGAGAGCAACCAGATGTCCTGTCGGCTTGCTTCCCTCAAGTCGCTCGGCCTTGAAACATATCGCAAAGCCTCCCTTCCCAAGTTGATTCGCTGTCGCGTAATTGGTGCCATGTGGCTCGGTGACGATTGATGGAGGTGGATCAGCGTGGACAGACATCGCGTCTGAGAACCTCGATATCGAGGTCAGGAGTTGTCGAAAGGCTCTTCTAGGATCTGGTCAATGGCATGGGATGAGGTTGTTTCAGTGGTGCGAAGACTGCTTTGCGGAAGCACCCGCAGTGTGTTGAAAGCCAAATAGGTGGCCTGGCAACCGGCATGGGAACGCCAAGATCGTGCATCGGCGTCGGACCTGCCGAGCTCCGCCCGATATCAGCTTCACAGTCAGCATTGAAGGACTGCGCGGGAATGCAGTGCTCAACTCCTGTTCAGGGGTGATCCTTTCATGATTGGACATCAGTCGACTTAGCATTGGAGAATGGCTGTCACGGACAGTACGATCAAACCGCATCGGCCAATATCATAGGCATCTGATCAGCATGTCTCTCACTTTGAAGCTCGCATCGCTGGTCATTCGATCAGTCGCGAAGCCTGTCGCCGTACGTGAGACGCAGACTGTACGCAGAATTGGCTTTTGACTCGAGACCAGAACAGCATCAAGTCGCGGGCGCGCGAACATGAGACCTTCCGATCGACTTTCATCCGCTTCGCCCAGGCCCTGCATCGGGGTGATATGCGCATGCGACTAGGCATACTTCATGACTCTGCCGCACAGGAGCGCATGCATGCTCGCGAGGTAGCCGAACAGGCGAAAAAGAAAGCGGAAGCTGAGGCGCCCACGGTCAGATCAGAGGCGGAGCAGAAGAAGTTCGAAGCGGAGGAGAAAGCCCGGGCTGAGGGCAAGGAGCCAACGAAAGAGCACAAGGAGGAGAAGAAGCCTAAGCCACGGATCAGACCACTCAGTGAGGCTCGTGCAATAGAGTTGGGTGCCAACTTTGTCAGTGAGGCGTTCATCTTCATGGTGGCCGCCGGGTTACTCGTCTTCGAGAGGTGGTACAGTAGGCAAAAAGAGACGGCCAAGGACGAACATGTGGTGGAACGCATAGTGACTCTCGAGGAGCAGGCTGAGAAGATTAGTTACTTGGAACAGGAGATCTTGAGGCTGAGGGGCGAGGCGGGTGTTGTGGCCGCACCGAAGAAAACGGGACCGGTGAACGAGACGAAGACAGCGTCCGACCAGGCAGACGCGAGAGAGAGAAGCACGAAGCCGAAAGAAGGGGAGCAGCAGGAGATCAAAGAAGGATCGAAGTCGCTTCAGCTCAAGATCACATCACTGTGGAAATGATGTTGTGCGAACCACAAAGTATGAGCAAATCCGGCGCCGGCACGTTGTATATACCCTACTCAGCTCTATATGAACCACTAGAAACAGACAACATGAGAACATAGGCTCACTCAAGCCTTGCTGACTCGCCGTGGTGGTCCGACTTCAGAAGCATCCTGATGGCACATGGAGCTCTGCCTGGAGACTACTTATTACTACCTCGCGAGTCATCCAAAACCCTCCATTTCAAACCACTTCGTATCCACTTCGGATTCAGGCAGGATGTTTTGCACATCTCTTCGTCAGCGTAATAATGTCGCCCACGTCGTACCGCATCTACAAAGAGCAGGTTTGAAAGGCAAGCCTTCACAAGCAAAGCAAGAGCTCGCGGCTGATGTTAGGCAGAATCCCAGTTTAGTGCACACGATATTGCTATCGGCACGAGTTTGGCTCGGAGTCATGATTCTGTAAACGAAGGCAGATTCGTCAGGTTCGTCCTTCTATCCGGTCAGGATCTCTGTGATGGGGAGTCAGACTCCACATTGGCGAAGTTGAAACGCTTCGCGTCTTTGACTGGGGGAAACGACATTGCCATCTGCTTCCTACTCGGAGCCTGCGACGCCACTGACAAGACATCGGGAATAGCTGGGTACACAGCTTTGCAACATTTGCTGACAAAAGAGGTGGACATCCGCAAGATCCCAACCCTTCTTTGCGCCCCTACGGAGGATGTTGCTTCGACTATCAAGGCACATGCAGACAGCCTCTTATTCAAGCGGCCTGCTCCCGCAACAGCACGCTACCTTGACCTCTTGTCTAGGTGCAACAATGGTCCAGCTCTGAATGAGACGCAGACAAACTTGACATCAGACCACTTTGGCAGTATCCCAGATCTTGCATATGCAAGCCTAGTGTTGGACAAGATGCACAGCCAAGGCAGAACTACCAGTATGGCGGCAGAAGAGAAGGAAACTCTGATGACATTTCACAGTCTGCGAGAGCAGATTGGAAATGAGGCAGCGCGAAACATGTATCTGTTCTGGAAGACTTCAGCGGGGACATGATCACGGGATGTATTGATCTACCGGCTACGTGTCGGGCCCAAAGTTCGCGAGAGGGGGCATTTATGTCTCGATAATCCTTCGCTTCTGCTCTCACCTTTGTGGTGTACTCTGCAGATGAAAAAACTTGGATGTACTACTATAACAACAGTCGACATGTCCTAGATTTGGCAGATGGAGCTGCCCCTCAATGACGTCAGACGCAGGTACGGCACCTGGCCCCTCGAGATTATTGGTGATGCCAGTGACAAACCTCCAGCGACAATAAACCTGCCCTTGTTCTTCGAACGCTCTCAATTGCTCGCTGACATGAACTTGTCTGGGACATGTAAATTTGCATCCACTGTATTTTGACCACCTCAGTCCTGCCATCGAGGCTCGCCATCCGTTCTTCATTATCCAGCCGCCTCTGAGATCGCCGCATTGCTCATCCGATCCACGGCTAGGTTCTTATCAGTTGCAACACGGCCAAGAGGGTCCATCTGTCAATTATGACGATGTCAGATGAGTGAGTACAAAAGATCAGCATGGGATTGTTGGTCGTAGGTCTTTCCTCTGCTATCCTCCTGCTCTCTATCCTACTCGTCGATATGCGATTCCCAAATGTCGCCTTGCTTGGCGCGGCCATCTTCTCCTCGCATGTCATTTCCGAGAACACGACAAGTCAGGCATTCGATGCAAGAGAAGCGACAATCTCCTCGATACACCATGCTCTTCTATCAGGGCAGACGACATGTCTAGGAGTGGTCAGCTCGTTCCTTGCTCGAGTGCCTACGATCAACCCTGATATCAATGCCATCATCTCGCTCAACCCCCAAGCATTGTCCTTAGCCAGCGACCTGGATAGCAAACTCGGTAATCAGAACTATACCCTGCCTGCCTTGTTCTGCATCCCAATCTTACTAAAGGACAACTTCGACACGGCCGATCTGCCTACAACTGGTGCCTCCCTCCGTTTGGCTGACTCCAAACCAACAGAAGATGCACCCTCAGTCAAGGCTTTCAAAGCTGCTGGCGCGATTGTCCTGGGAAAGACCAATCTGCACGAGCTGGCCCTTGAGGGCATCTCGGCAAGCAGTCTGGGCGGACAGACCATCAATCCGTACGACTCGACTCGGACTCCTGGAGGAAGTTCTGGTGGCACCGGTGCGGCAATAGCTGCGAGCCTTGCCGTCTTCGGGACGGGTACAGATACAGTGAACAGCCTTCGCAGTCCCGCAAGTGCGAACAGTCTGGTTTCCATCAGACCATCAAGGGGCCTCGTCTCGCGCGCCGGTGTGATCCCCATCAGCTACACGCAGGACACAATCGGCCCTATTGGGAGGAGCGTAGAGGATATCGCAATCGCATTGAACGTCATGAAAAGTGTAGGCTTCGACCCCGTCGACAATGCCACCGCGCTCGCACCTCCCGCAGCCCGCGCAGCCAACTACCAGTCCAACCTCAAAACCGGCTCGCTGAGTGGTAAACGTATCGGCATACTGCAAGGCTTCTACAACACCACCTCGTCCCCAGAAACCGATCCCGTCAACACGGCCATGTCTTCTCTCCACTCCAGCCTCACCTCAGCGGGCGCGGTCCTCGTCCCCATCACCTCTCCGCTCTACAACACCACCGCCCTCCTCGCCACGGTCGATGTCCAACAATACGAATTCCGCGAGGCAATGGACGCCTACCTCTCCTCGCCTTCCCTGCGCGGCGACCGTCCCCGCACGCTGCAAGAGCTCTACGTCTCGGGCTCCAACGGGTCCGACTTCCTCGTCCTGCCCTCGCAGTACTCGTACGTCAACACGGCGCTCGTGAGCAGCACGTCGAACGCAACGACGCAGACCCGCCCTTCCTACGCTACGGTCCAGCAGCGCATCGCGAACCTCACGCTCGCGCTGCACCAGACGTTCGCGGAGCAGCAGCTCGACGCCATCGTCTACCCCGAACAGCGGAACCTGGTCGTCAAGCTCGGCTCGCCGTCCCAGGCGGGTCGGAACGGTATCCTGGCTGCGGTCACGGGTTTCCCGGTCGTGGCGATGCCGGCCGGGTTCAGTCGGCGGACGGCGGAGGCGCCAGAGGGGGTGCCGATCGGGTTCGAGTTGTTGGGGAGGCCGTTTGAGGAGGCGGCGTTGTTGCAGATGGCGTGGGCTGTCGAGAGACGGATGAGGGTGAGGCGGACCCCGAGGTTGGCGAAGGTGGTGGTTCCGGCGGAGGGGGTGAGCAGTGTGCCGGAGGTGAGGCCGAATAGGGGGAATATCCCTGCTCAGTATCCGCTGGGAAGGTTGGGGTGAATGAGGAATCTAACTTGGGCTTGAGGGGAGGGTGACGGTCGTACATAGAACCACATTCTGGAGGCTGGAGATGAAAAGACAGACCTCTGCAACTTACATGATGCTGATTGAGTGCTCGGTACGAAGAGATCTATCTTGCGGTCCACAGTCGCCGTGAAGTGCACCTGTAGGTCGCCATCTGCTAACACATGTACGGGTTACCAACCCACGGCTTTCGGGCGAACGCTTATAGAATTGCGCCACAGATCCTGGGAGGCTGTCCCATCCATGATAGCAGCCATGGGAACCACTGCAGGCGTGCATCATGTGTATACGAGCAGCTGTACCATCCTTGCTGGCTCTTTTTACCTGCCCAACAATCTGTCTCTATAGGGTTCATGAGTCAGGCTTCGGCACTTGAGGTTGCGCGAGCACAAGCTCAAATCGATGTCGTGCCATCAGGAGGATAGAGGAGTAGGGACTGGCGCAGAGTTCCGATCATACTGGATCCTTGAGGAACGGTGGTGCAGACCGCATTCCCTGCACCACGAGTGATCGGGACGTGTTGCGCGCATCATCTCTGGCAAACCTACGTGGCATGATCGGAGTAGGCCCAGGAACTAGCTGGGTTCTGCTTCATGTCTGATAGCCGGTGAGAGGATGGGGCGAAGGAACAGAACTCCTTCAGCCGTGCCTCCCTGTTGTGGTATGCACGCTGCGTGATGCAGGCGCTCGGGGCTTGGTATGCACGATAGTGGAGATCCAAGGATTGCGGTCCGGCGAAGGGCACGGTCTGGACGGCCCAGTTGCTTATCCCAAAGTATGCGATCCACTTGATCAGGGCCAAGCCACTTTCTCGGACAGGTGATGCCGAAGTGGCACAGCGACAGCCAGGACGGAAGAGATTCGACCTGCATAGAGTGCAGCTACCTGGCAGAGGAGACGGTCACGAGTCGGAGAGGAGAATGGTGATATTTCATGTCACCAACGATGTTCTATTAGCTTGTCGTCTGGCTTGCTGCGGCTGAAGATCCTCATCTTCGCTGTCGTGGAAACAGGCGTCTTGGTAGTGAAAAAAACAGAGGGGGGATGGAGGGGGTGTGTGGCTTGCCTGGGTGCACCGCCAGAGATCAACACGCCTTTCCCGTCGTGGGAAATTTTTCGCGTCGGTCCATCTATTAGAGCTCGCAGAGCATCCAGAGCGGACGTTTCAGGTATTCGGATCGTGCGTTGCCTTTGACGGGATGCCAGCACATCTTTGCAGCAGCTGAAGAAGGATTGGTCTTTGTGAGCTGGTTCCTGCCGGCACAAGTCGCGGAGAGTCTTGGGCGTTTTGAAAGATTGTGTGACTACTCTGGCATGGCCCTGTGCGGGCTGCTTGTGCAATAAACTGTTCAGGAGACGACTGTACTATACGTACTGCAGCGTGCCGCGACCAGAGTGAACCGAGTTTGCAGGTACGGTACCAATGTAGCCAACCCTGACGACGCATCCCGGTTGCGCTACAGTACCTGCAGTGCTGCACTAGCACTTTTCGGCCGTGGAGGATGGGAGGGAACTGCAGGTCATGATCCTTGCAGGCAATAGCTACTCTCGGTCTCACGGTGCTTCGAGATCGTATCAAATACAGCGATGCTGACGGTCCGGCGGGCGAGTCTGGTGGTGTGGTTCTGTCTCAGCGCCATTCCGCCACTCGCAAACGAACGCAGTCTACTGGACTTGGTGTAGGTCATGGTCGGTCATGGGCGGTCATGGTCCCGCATCCCCCATGTCATTGTGTCGGTGTAGGGAGGAGGCGTCGATATGGCGCTGGTAAAAAGAGGGAGATGGCGTAGCGTAGAGCAGAGACTTTCCTCCGCCTGTACCTCCCGTCAACGACCGACGTGCATTCTTCTTCTCGTGATCGGTAGTGTCTTTTCCGTCTGACCACTCTACGCGTGATAGGCGGGTTTGAAATTTAATCATCAAACCACTCGAGGGTGCAGCATTTCTCGTCGGATGCTGAACGCGTGGAGAAAGTGGTACAGGACTGGCAGCCGCAAGGACAGCGAGATGAGGATTGGTCGACAGCGAATGGGAGGCTGCGCATCTCTCGCATCTCTCTCATCTCTTCTCCTCCTCTCCCACTCTCATCAACCCACGCTGGCTCGTGCGGAATTGCGTCTCCGCTAGTGCTGCAAGTGGAAAGGCGCATCCGCCCGAGAGTGCAGATGGTCCCAATCTCGTTCCAGTCCATGCTTTGCTCGACCACCAACTCGGACTACTTTCTCATCTTCTCGCAAAGTGACCTGACTCTCTCTCCTCTTCATCTTCTATCCCGCTTCTATCTTTGGTGGCATTTGTTGAACGGGGTCGTCCTGATTTCTGTTCGCATTGCTGCCGTCCGCTCATTTCCAGTACCATACCACCCGAAACACCTCTGTTGACGATACCACGCGAGACGTGAGTTCCTTCGACATCCGGTCCATTTCCGCCAGGTCCAACCTGCAAACAGTCAGTCGGCCAGCGGCACTCTGCAGAGAATACTTTGCTGACCTATGCGAAGCAAGCATACCAACGATTCGTCACATCGTTGCACTCGAGCGCCTTTTCTGGATATAACGAATACCTTACGACCTAATACCTATACCCGTCGATTTTGCCAAACAAACAAAGGCTGTGCCGATACCACATCCTCCAGGAAAAGATACAGAACGTCGTAGGACGCATACCGTCGGCACGCAGCTCACGGAGGATTTGGCATGTGATGCGGAAGATGGTGCTCTGAGCAACTTGAAGCTTCCACCACCGACAAACAAACTTCCTCGACACACACACACACACACACACACACACACACACACCACATCTCAGCATGGATGGCCCTGGAGACAACGGCGACCAGTACATGGCGCCAGTCGACTACGTGCCTAATCCATCCTTCTCTTTCCCTGCGCAACCTCCACAATCGTCCTCCCACGGTCCTCGACGCACAGCTTCACTTCACCTCAACCCGTCCACCCCTCAGAGATTCACCAACCTCGAGAGGAGGTCAGCTTCGACGCTGCCAACCTTCTCTTTCAACGCTTCCGACACATCGGGCCGCCTAGGCGATTCTCCTGAGCGACTCCCCGCTCTGGATGCACCGTCGTCGGTCAGTCGCGGACTCGGTCACAGAAGAGGGGCAAGTGAATTTGTCGGGGGGACCAATAAATTTGGAACTCCCAACTTCGTCAGCACTAGCCCCGTCAAGGGCACGGATTCTACCTCGCTTCAACAGGATGCTCAGCTTCTCGGCTCGCCCGTCCGAAAACGTGGACATGCTCACCGTCGCTCTGCTGCCGTCTCTGCTCATGATCTGCATTCAATCCTGCAACCTAGAGACGCTAACATCGTGACTTTGCAGACAGATGCCTCATCCATCATGACATCAGAGCCGCCGAACTTCGACGACGCACAGCAGGTCAAGTCTGATGAAAGCAGCCTTCCCGAACAGACCCCGCAAGCAAGGCCGCGTGTGGGGTTCGCAAATAGGATCGAGTTCATCCCACGCCCTCTGTCGACAATCTCTTCAGAAGCTGAGAGCATCATATCCATTCCAAGTCACCAAGCCTCCTCAACTACCTCTCCACTCCGTCCAGCCAGCTTTAGCCCGCCCAACAAGCGCAAGAACCGTTCGTCCAGGAGCAGCTTGGCAGAAGTCGAGTCCGCGTCGCGTAGCTCGTTTGAGAAGGCGCCTGCTACTACCGACTGCGATGATCAAATGTCCAAAGCCGAGCCAGATCGCCCCATGACAGAGCCGTCGTCCGCCTCGTCCAGGATGACGTCTAATTTCCGGGACTTCAGCTTTCCCCCAAGGAGACCAAAGGCTGCCCTTGACCGCCGCAGCTCTGAGCCTTCTCTGTCACTTACCTCACTTCAACGTCCGCGTCGCTCTTCCGTTTCCCTACGCGAGCCGGGTCAGGGCCCAAAAGAAAAGCGCAGCGAAGGCGATCTGAAACCGGCCAAAGTGAGCAGGAAATCCTCGGCGAACAAAGTCAAGGCATGGGCCTCGGCCATGATGCACCGCAAGAAATCGGTCAAGCGTTCTGCTCCGCCGTCAGCCGATGCCGAGCCAACTACCCCGACCACCGTAGATGCTATGACCCCTGCTTCGGAGCCAGATCTCGAGGAACTCTTCAGTCACGATCCCTTCAGCATGCCCGACGACGAATCCAACAATGGTGCGTCTGTCACGCAGAAGATGGATCTTGAGAGCTTCAAGGACTTCAACCCGAACTTCGGACCCTCTGATGACTCTGGGCCTGTAATCGATCTGGATGCAGCCTTGGGTCCCAACAAGACACCTTCGCGCGACGGCAGATCCCCCGGATTTGGGGCTCGCAGGCAATTGCACAGCAGCCGTGGCAATCGCGACTTCAACAGCCCTGGCAGCATGCTCTTCCACCGCCGCGCCGAGAGCGCGCCCGTTCTCACCCCGTTCGACTATCAGAAAACTCATCCAAAGAGTCCATCTCCTATGCACTCTCCCATGGCCGACGTGTTTGAGGAGGAAGAGTATGATATGACTGAGCCAAGCACCAACGAGAGCAGCCTTCCAAGCGAGTCGGCTGATGCCTGCGAACATGGTTATCCGCGCGACGATGGGCTTGGAATTCAGGACAGCCTATCACTCGCGCCACCGACTCCCACGGCCGCGTCTTTCCACTCGGATATTCCAATTATGGAGGACACCATCGTGGAGGAGACGGGCACCATCGACATCGTTGAAGCGCATGAGGAACCGCGTGCCTCCACCATGACCAAGTCTTCTGATTCCAGCGAGACTCCCACCATCCTCGGAGACCCCTTGCTGTCCCTCGTTCCTCCACAGGCGCCCTTCATGACCACGCCCAGCACCTACGCCGGTTCAACCTTCTCCACTCCGGAGATGAGCCGCAGGCAGGAGTCCTTTGACGGGCAGCGTCTAGGCACCTCGGCGTCTTCCGCAACCGACTGTCGCACGCTGAGCTCCTTCGCCAGCGAGCGGCCCGACACACGTCCTTCGGTCGATGATGTGCCATCGCTCACCAGCAGCCGCTCGACCATGATCAGCAGCAACCATCCATCGCGCCGCGACATGTCGGAGAAAACATCCTCAATCCGCCCGCGCCAGCTTCTTGCGGACCAGCAATCCGACAGACGCCGCAAACGTGCCAGCATCCAAAGTCTCACCAAGCTCATGTCCGGGCCCTTTGGTGAGAGCAGGAACAAACTCAACATGGAGCAGGGCAACGCGTCGAGTCCGAGCTTGCTGACGGATGCGTCGGATACGGTCAGGAAGAGGGAGAACAGGCTCAGTAAGCTGCTGTTCTGGAAGAACAAGGGGTCGAGGTTGAGCACAGCTTCCGGCATCTAGGTGATGTGGCGCGTGCTACGCAGAGGCTTGGGACCATTTGTACATGTAGGCATTTCAGAAGGGGAGGCAGCGAAGCCTCACCCAGGATCACGAGCATTGCATGAGCGTTTTGTTTTACTAGGAAGCCGGCTCGAGGAAGGATAAGCAAATTTGCTCAATGGACTTGAGGGCGGGCTCATGACCGATAGCGTTAGTTGCTGAATGACAGAGATACCCATGAGATGCCCATGAGATACCCATGTGATATCGACCCCTGCCGCCGACGTGCTTGCTCTGCGTGTACGAAATGAAGCCCAGCAAGAATACCCAGTCCATCAAGCAACAAGGAGGTGTGGCTGTGCATAATTGGAAGACGAGCGTCCGCCGAGGCTTGGAGCTAATCTCCCACCTGCCGCAGGAAACACCAAGGGATTCCCAAGGTGATCGACTTGTGCTCAAGGGGATCTGCATCGAGGTCAATCAACAGCGATCCGCGGCGAAAAGGCGGACAGCAGAGCCGCCAGGGGTCACGACCAATCAAATCCCTCCGACGCCTTTCGGAGCCAAGATCTCGCGCGCGTCACCACCAATTTCTCACCACCGCTTTCCGCCCTCCCAAGAAACTCCATGCGTCTTGGTATCCCCGGACAAGCCTTTCGCGCTCCTGCCCGAATCAAGGTCTGTCGTCCACGGTGTGTGTGTGCGTGTGTGTGGGAGGGCTCAACGAGTGTGATTGTCTCACGTCTTGGGTTCTTGGAGTTTGTGTCAGGTCTTTTTTATCTCCCCATACTGCCCCTTCCACCTGCTGTCCATCCTCCTCCTGTTCCTCTCACCGTCGCCTGTCGTGCAACCTCTCTTTCCAAGAACCCATTTCCTGCCTCTCGCTCTACACTAGCTTATCACGAATACACCTTGTAATTCCAACAGATACCTATCGGACGTCTCTCACTCTTTCGGGACGCCTCGAGGACACGACCATTCTCCATTCTGCTACGACCTCCTCTTTGATAGAGACCGACCTGCACATAGTCCGACAAACATCATGAAGGGCGTTCTTGCAGCTGGCTCCCTGGCCATCGCTGCGACGCTGGTCAGCGCGAATCCTGCCGCATCTCCGGTCAAGATTGAAGCTCGCCAGACGACAGCCAGCAGCGCCAGCATCCCAACAGTGACCGTACGAGGCAATGGTAAGAAAGTCTCCTTAATTTGACCACCATTTCACTGACCCAGAGGTAGCCTTTTATGCCGGCGATCAGCGCTTCTACATTCGTGGCCTCGACTACCAGCCCGGAGGAGCAAGCGATGCACAAGATCCCCTCGCAGACCCCGCCGTCTGCCGTCGAGACCTCGAGTATTTCCGCCGCCTCGGCATCAACACGATCCGAGTCTACACCATCGACAACACGGCCAATCACGATATCTGCATGAACGAGCTGGCTGCGGCGGGCATCTACCTGGCCCTGGACGTGAACACCCCGCTATACAGTATCAACCGTGCAGACCCCGCCCCCTCGTACAATCCCACATACCTCCAATCCGTCTTCGCGACCATGGAGGTTTTCAGCAAGTACCCGAACACTCTCCTCTTCTTCAACGGCAACGAAGTCATCAACGACCCTCCTACGTCCAACACGGCTCCGTACGTCAAAGCCGTCGGCCGCGACATGAAGCAATACCGCATCTCTCGTGGCCTCCGTCCCGTTCCCATCGGTTACTCCGCCGCTGACGTGGAAGAGAATCGCTACGAGTCCGCCCTTTACTTCAACTGTGGCCCCGAGGACCAGCGTAGCGACTTTTTCGCCTTCAACGACTATTCCTGGTGCGATCCTGACGAATACCCGGGATCGGAATGGGAGCGCAAAGTAGACCAATACCGCAACTACTCCCTTCCACTTTTGTACGTGGCCTTCCTACCCACCCTTGCCTCTTCTCCCACTAACCCCCTCCCAGCCTCTCCGAGTACGGCTGCGTCACCAACGAGCGCGTCTTCGGCGAAGTCGCCCCGCTCTACAACGAAATGACCCCCGTCTACTCGGGCGGTCTGGTCTACGAATACACCGAAGAAGGCAACCTCTACGGCATCGTCTCCGTATCGGGCAATACCGTCGAGCCCGAAAACGACTTTGAGGACCTAGTCCGCCAGTTCCGCGAGAACCCTGCCCCCGCGGGCAACGGTGGCGCGAGGGACACCCCCGCCCAGCCAAACCAGTGCCCGGAGCCCAGCGACGATTGGAACGTCAGGGCTTTCCCCGGCGAATTGCTCCCCAGCTTGCCCGAGGGCGCCGAGCGTTTCTTCAGGGACGGCGCAGGTCGCGGTCCGGGTCTCGAGGGTACAGGTAGCCAGAACGCCGGGGGAGAGAGCAGGGCCACCGCCAGTCCCGGCAGTGGTAGCGCCACCGTCTTCGTCACGGGTGCGACGCAGACAGGGGGCAGTACCGCGACGAGCAGTGGTGCTTCGAGCGCGATCAAGGCCCAGCCTATGGGCTACGGTGCGTTGGTCACCGTTGGGGCTGTCTTTGTTGGGGCCCTGGCGGGCGCCGCGCTCTTGTAGGGTAGGTGGTGGAGGAGCGACGACGTGAGCCAAGGGGATGGGATTTGGGTTGCCCGGCAGTGAAGTCTCTGGAATAAAACTCGTAGGGGGGCGGGTAGAGAAAAGGTCCTCGATGGACTTGCTCTGTATGGCCGACGTAGTACTTTCTGTGGCTATGTAATACTCGCGCATCTTCAATGGCATTGGCAACAGCGATAGTTTTTTTTTATATCATATGTTACGCTGGATCTACGTTGTGCACATGTGCCACATCACGCAAGCAACAAAAGGCACAGAGTACAAGGAAGCGTGTCATGTGTGCATTTTTGAAAAGCCAACCGTCCATGTGCGAACGAACCATTTGGTAGAAAATTATGCCTTCGTGAAGACCTTTTCCTTCCCACACGGCAGTCCGCCAACCCGTACCTCATCCCATCTACTCCTTGTTCTTCGCCGCAGCAATCTTCTCCTGGACCCTCTTGTCCTTCTCCTCCTTGCTCAGCTTCTGTAACCTGTACTTCTTGCTCTCCGACTTCCAGTAGTCCTTGCCCTTCTTCTCTCCGGCATCCTCGTCCTTCTTGAAAGGGTCCTCACGGATCGCCTTGTGTGCCTCCTGCAACAACTCCTCGAGCCCATCGGCCTCGATCTCGTCGTCGATGTAACCCTGGAACTGGGACTTGTAGCGCTCCTCATCGTCGTCGGCGAGCGTCTCCATGTACTCGGCGACGTGGCCGCCGTAGATGTACTTCCTCAGGGTCTCAGCGTCGAGCTCCTTGGTCTCAATGTCGAAACCAGGGAAACGCTTTTCGGAGTGGGGAATGTAGAGACCACCGTCGGATGCACCCTTCATGGCGCCGAACACACGGGCACCGGTGGAGGTGCGGGTGAGACCAACGTCGAGGTAGGCCTTGAATGGGCGGCGCTCTTCGCCGTCGACCTCAGCCTCCTCAGTGACCTTGTACTCTCCGTCCGCCTCTTCGACACCCTCGAAAGCCTCGTCAAGACCGAGCTTCTTGAGTGTGCGACGGGCAAGAAGAAGACCAACGGAGTAAGCGGCGGCCCAGTTGGTCAGACCGTGGGTGATACCGTAGCGCTTGAGCTCGTGGGCGTAGGCGGCCATGAAGACCTTGTCGCCAGTGATCTCCGAGGTCACAATCTGGGCAATGATGTCCCGGTTCGTGAAGCGGACGACCAAGCGGTACTTGGGGGCATTGTACTTGTTCTTCGCTTGGTTGATCAGGCGCTTGCGGGCATAGTAGTCGGTCTTGCCTGCGCGGCGGCGCTTGTACTTCACTTGAAAGCGAGAGAAGTAGGGAGAGTTCTTTACGAGTTTGTTCTGAGTCGAGAGTCAGCAATTATCGCTTCAGACGCATGGTCTGGTCCGAAGCATCTTGCAGGGACTCAAGTGGTGGTCGGATGGGCATGGTGCGTAAAATGCATAGGTGTGGTAGTGTGTGAACCGGAAGGATGTGTTGAGGTGCATGCGGGACACCAATGAACCTGAGCAGAACTCCTCAAGTTATCGAGCCAGACAGGGGGACTACTTACGAAAGGCATCTTGACGGCGATAGACGAACAAGATGGCTGAATCAATTGCTGGTGAAGTTGGAGCGCACTCGATATCGAAATCTTGAGAATTGTGCAAGCGCAGTGTGGGGTCTTGGCCGTGCCAAGAAACAGTGGGTGCCCATCCTCCCCTTGCTCGCTCATCATAGTTGGGTACCTGGCAGGCACCTTTCGGAATATTGACTCTTCGTTCTGCTAATCGCTTCTGGAATAGCATCATGCATCTACACGCGGTTGGCAGGAATGGATTGATTTGAATCTTGCGATACAAAGTTGGGATATCATTTGAAAAGCTGGTATGCAAGACCTCTATCAGCGATGTCCAGAACTACCTGATGCACATGACACGTCTCATTGCCTTCGCGCAAGTCCATCACCTTCCCGAACTTTTCTTTCCCGGTCTTGCTTTAGGTCGTTTCATGAAGAATTCGTTCGCTGTAACCAGTCCTACGCTCAACGACCGGGCAGATCATCGGAGAGCTTTGCGGGCAAAGGTTGGCAGAACAAAGGCAGCCTGGTGCACCTCCTTGTTGTAGTACTTGCACAACTTCTCCTCCTCTTCCAGTGACCAACTCCTGATTGGCGTCTTGAGATCGCGCTTCTCATCCTTGCAACAGACCATGAAGCCAATTTGACCAGATGGGTAAGTAGGGATGGTGGTATAGGCGTATTCGACGTTCGGGAAGACCTCTTTGCAAGACTTCTTCAGGTTGGTGATCAAAGGCAGGTGAAGCCATTGGTTTTCGGCTAGAAAAGAAGTCAGTAACGCTTCCTCTCGAGGCGAAAGACATCTTTGCAGGGCATTTTCTGTCTGAAAAGCAGGTATAGAAGGAGCTTACAACCTTGGGTGGTGATGACGCCGCCCTCCTTCAAGGCTCCGAACAAAAGCTCAAAGTACGGCTTCTGGAACAGACTCTCCGCGGGACCCTCTGGATCGCTGCTATCGGTGATAATTACGTCGAACTCGCCCTTCCTGTCCTCGAGGAACTTGAATCCGTCGCCGATGTGCGTCTTGACGGCAGGATGTTGGAAGCCCACTGACATGCCGGGAAGGTACTTCTTGCTAAGCCTGATCACTGCTTCGTCAATGTCGCACAGGATCGCCTCCTCCACGCACTCGTGCTTGACTACCTCGCGCAGCACACCGCCGTCACCTCCACCAATGACGAGCACCTTCTTTGGGTCTGGATGAGCGTTCATGGCCAGGTGTGTGATCATCTCTTGGTAGGAGAATTCATCCCGCTCCGTGCACTGAATGACGTTGTCAAGGACGAGAACCATCCCGTAGTCAGAAGATTCGAAGATAAGGACATCTTGGTACTGAGAACGTTCGTGGTGGACGACCTGGTTGACTTTCAAGGTCATCGCTTGACCCGGCCACATGTCCGAGATCTCACGGAACCAGCCATCTACACAGGTCAGCTATGCGCAGTGGAGAAAGATATTTCGAAGATTGTGCTACCTACCCTTGATCGTGGGGTGTGTGATTTCGCCCATGGTATGTGAATTATTGAAGATTTGATGTATGCACCTTCCGCTTCTAGATGCAGTCCTACTACGCGGGAGGGTCTTCAATTGTGGTTTTTGACTTGTTGATGTGAAGGGCAGAAACTGCACAAAAATTGAAGCCGGAGGTGCCTTAACTGGCGGGGCTCCCCGTGTCACCCCGCAGTCAGTCCTTGGTCCTTTGGTCGTACTCATGCCAGCCCAACATCAAGATTGTTCGTCCACGTTGCAGGTGACCCGCACTTTCTGCATGTTCGCGGAAGTGATATGGATGAGTTGTGCACAGCAGCAGTCACATGTAGCTAGAGTCTATCGTGGCAGCGATCACGTGCATGCGCCCCCAATGGTAGGATGCAATGATGCCATCGGTTGTCGGCACCAGACCACCCCCGCACGCTGTTAATCATCCCACACGACGTCTTTCCTCTGTGTTCTTACTAGTAACTCTGCACGATCTGTAATCATGTCAGCCAGCAACGTTGATGCGCAAGTAGGATCTCGGTGAGCCATAGATGGACTCGCAAAGCTGCTCACAGGCTGATTGCACAGGGACAAGTCGGTTGATTGGTACTCCAAAACGGATCCCAACATCTCCGAAACTACTAGAGAGGTTCTTGAGAAGTACAGCAAGGTGTCCCCCGACGACGTTGCAAAGCATTGCTCTGATATTGTAAGCACCTCGAACCTCGAGCGCCACCATGTCGCTGGTGATAGTGACTAATGTTAACAGCGTGATCGAGCATGGGACATCTACCCGTATCCTTGCATCGGGACCTATCGATTCCTTGACTTGTCCATCTCGCTCTTACCCGTATACTCGGAGATACTTGATCGTCTCAGGACGGGAGAGCAGACCTTCCTTGATCTGGGATGTTGCTTTGGTCAGGACATCCGTCGTCTGGTTTACGATGGTGTTCCGTCTGAATGCACCTATGGATCAGACTTGAAGCTCGACTTCATGGAACTAGGCTACGATTTGTTCTTGGACAAAGAGACGCTCAAAACGAAGTTCATTCCCGGCGACATCTTTGACGAAGATTCGAATCCAAAGGAGCTGCATGATAAGATGGACATTATTCAAGCGTCGGCCTTCTTCCATCTCTTCGATCGCGAGAAGCAGAAGAAAGTCGCTCACCGTGTCGTTAAGCTGCTGAAGCCCCAGAAGGACTCCCTACTGGTAGGCAGACAGGTTGGCAGCGTCAACCCAGGAGAGTACTTCCACAGGACAAACCAAGACACGACCATGTTCCGACATGACCCTGATTCATGGAGGCAGCTTTGGGACGAGGTAGGCGCGGAGACAAGCACCAAATGGGAAGTGCGAGCTGAGCTGCGGGAAGTAGTTGGAGCTGGTGCACCGAAGACTCTGCCCACCGATGGCAGGGACTATGCGGATGTCAGATGGATACTTTTCTCGGTGAGAAGAACCGCTTGACGTAGAGGTCAGCATTGTACGTGTGACGGCAATGCGCATCAAGCCCTCTTGCTATGTTTAGAAGCAAAGATGGGCCTGCCTGTTGACAAGTCACGGCCGCTGCACGAGTTCGGTCGATGTTTTGAAAAGTGGGTCGATATGTTGCGTGTGTAACAACATTAATAGGAAATAGTGACCCCGATGATAGACCCAGGCTCTCCAGTGCTTCCGCCTTGATATCCAGCGTCAAAAGTAAGAGCATTGAAGCTCTGCTTCGAGATCGCGTTTAATTGTAGTTTGCGGTTGTTTGCTCTTTGACACCTGTCCTGCAATTTTGCATGCGAACGCCGTGGAAAAAGACTTTATGAGGGTATAACATCAGATTTTGCTTCATATGATCATCTACGATGGGATGGAGAAGCTACGGATAAGAGGAATATCGGAGAAAACAATAATTCTACGTGTTCCGCAACAGCGAATGGAACCCATTATTACCAGATAAGGCATAGTATAGTGGGCGATGGACTACTGTACTACAGCTGCAGGGGTCCCTGGTTTTGAGGCTGGCGAGGCTAGAGGCAACTTGGCGCATTTGTGATACGCCTCTAGGCTCTATGATATCCTATATGAACATGTTCATATGCTCACAGTAGGTGTCTGTTGGCAGTACAACTGGCTAGGATCCCTCGGACTTTGCGCAAGGCTCACTTTGCTGCAAATATCGCCTCTCCCGTCCCGAAATCATGGCTCCCCGGTCTGCAACACAGCAGTCGTATCCCGGCTTCACGGACTGGAGCGTCCCTATCCTGGAAGCTAAGCAGCAAATGCAAGAGTGGTGCGCACAGAACCCTCAATCCATCTTGCTCCCGTTCCGCAATGGCTTCGCCATGTACCAAGCCGACGATGTGGGCACTAGGGGTAACAAAGTTCTTGCTGTTGTCGGGGATGACTTTGTCGAGCAAGTCAGGCAAGACTGTAATCGAAGCGAACTGCAAGAGGTCTACCCTAGTATCACTGACTGGACGATTCCTGTATTCCGCAGGAGGCAGGAATTGGACAAGTGGGGAGAGCAGAATCAGAAGACATGCGTAGTGCCGCTTGACAACGGACTCGCCGCTTACGAGGCCGACGAGACGGGCTGGACAGGAGATGTAGTGCTTGCTCTGCTCGGAAAGGAATTCGTCGATGAGCTCAATGCGAAGGCTGCACGGGCGTGCGCCGATATGGAAGCAGGCATAGAGGGACCGAGCGAATGCGTGTGGGAGCCACCCGTGTACAAGGATGATGAAGAACGCGAGCTGCATAAGCTCTACCCCAGCGTGACCGACTGGTCTGTTCCTGTCTTCGACACGCAAGCTGAGTATGATGTATGGGTAGAGCAGAATGGAAACACTGTCGTGAGTGCGCTTGACAACGGATACGCTGTCTACGAGGCGGGTGGGACAGGCAGGATGGGTGACCTAGCGCTCGCTCTGTTTGGGAGGGACTTGTCTAAGATGATGAAGGCGAAGATCGCGCAAGAGGCAAGTCAGTAAAGAAGCAGGCATGGGAGGACCTGTAGTGTGCGGGCTAGAGTCATGGATCGACGGCGTTGTAATTTCTCCTCAAACCCCGTATCTTACATTACCAAATAACATGAAAGATAACTATATGAAGACTATAGTGAAGTCGTTTCCGTAACGCGCATCAACTATTTCTGCACGTCTTTCGTCGTCGACCAAGTGACCTAGGCTGATTCGACAGTCGTCCTACTGCAGCCTTGACCGGAATTTCTAGCCTGGTGTTGGATTCAATCTCTTTAAAGACGACCGCAACAGGTTGCCGCTGTATATCCTTGCCAGGGTGTCGACAGGAAGGTGTTATACCCAAGTTCACCGGTCATAGCCCTCTCTGCCAAGGGTCATGGCGACAATAGCGAAGAAGGACGAAATGGCCATCGGTACAAGTCGTTCACTTCAGGCTGTTGCGTTGGCGTTGGATAGCACGCGCGATGGCCATTTTGTCCTTCTTCGCTGTTGCGTCGGCGTTGGATAGCACTCGCGATGGCTATTTCGTCCTTCTTCGCTGTTGCGTTGGCGTTGGATACCACTCGCGATAAGTATATCTATCTCTACTTGTAGCAAGTTGTCGAATTGACGGCAGGGATAAAAGAGCCTGTCAGTCGTCCGGGACATCATTATCAAGCCCAAAATCTCCAACAGACTAAGCATCTCAAGCACCAATTCTATATATTATCTAAAGAAGGAATCACTCGCGCAGCCACCAGTTGATATCAACATGCGTTTCAACATTGCTGCAATCGGCCTGGCCCTCCTCGCCGGCGTGTGGGCGCAAACTGAGCTCCCAACCCTTGCCGACAGAAATGCGCTCCTCAGCTTCACTGACCAGAATCCCAACTCATACACAGCACCTTACGAGAACGGCTACGCTGTATTCCTCAGCGGGAAGCCAATTGCCATTGCCGATGCTGGGCTGGCCAATGAGCTCCGGCCTGACCTCGGGGCTTTGGCTAAGACCCCCAAGCGCCGTGCTGTCACGAGCAGTGGATCCAGCGGCGTAGCGACAAACCCGTCGTCTGTCTTTTGCCGACCCAAAACCTGCCGCAACACTGCGAATTGTCCGAGTGGTTGTCGCGTATGCCACAAAATTCTCCCCTCCTCAACGTATGGCACATGTGTCTAAGTGCCACAAGAGACATAACCGGGGCTTTCAACGCTTGCGCGTAGGTCAGGGACCTTGTAGGACCTGTAAGATTGGACGTTGTATGCGACTAGAAACAATCGATGTAGAATTACGCAAGGTCCTTCGTTATATAGAGATACAATCAGTATCAACTAGATAAACAGCGCTGCAATCGCATGCCGTTTACTCATCTCTCCTGAGTTGTAGTCTCGTATAAAAGCGACTGCTGCCATATTGCGATACGAGATGAAACAAGCGGCATGGAACGAAGACGGTGACAAGATGTGGCATGCGCTTGCTTGAGGGCGGACATCATCGACCGGTGCGGACTACGACGAAAAAGACGGCGTATAGGCGTTGTAGAGCAGTAGATGGAGACGATGCTACAGTACCTCGGAGCTTGGTCAATCAAGGGCTCGCCGTCGAAAGACTGCAACGATAGCTGCCACACCGCGAGGCTTTGGAGATCGTCAATCAACCTGCGCAGGAGGCGCGCGTAGAGTAAGGACTGTCGGTGTGGCGATGCGAAAAAGGTCGCCATCCTGCAAGTGCTCCAGCCTGCATGTGCAATTGTCCGTGGGACCCAACTGCAGTCTGGAGACTTTGTCGCCGGAAGCCCGTAGAAGTCAGGTCTACTGCACATCAGCATTCGCAGTGTATCTCACAGGACTCAAGAAGACCGGCTCAATGCCATGCTGAACCGACACCAGTTCACACATCAAAATCCCTTGAACCAATCATCAGATGAGCTGTACATCGAGCCGCCACGGAGAAGCAGGTCGATAATCGCTGCATAGGCTAGACTGGAAAGTACTTTGGTCTTACCGCCGCAATCAATCAGACAGGGATGTTGTTGGGAAGTCAAGGCAAGCCTCGCACGCCACAGTCAATTAATCTTGCACATTGCCTTCACCACAAGCTCAAAGAATGGTCTCTCGTCTTCCGGAGAATGTCACCACAGAGCGCAGGAATTTCACGAAGCGTGTCGCCACACTTCATCCATGACACTTTCTCGCATCAAGCAACATGCATGTACCGCAGCAATCAACGCTGGGCATTGCGCTTGTGCGACCTAGCCGCCGACACCGCATGCGAGATGGCAATGACCTCAGCTCGTCCTCGTCTCCGTAAGCGCCTGCTTGAGTTGCCTAAGGTAAGCGAAGCTGGTAGCACTTATCAGGTCAGTACCTCTTTGTTCCTTCAAAGGTATCTTACGTGATGTGTCGAGCATTTTTTCACGACTCTTTGGCCAGGAAATCTCTCGATGCGATCATGACGAAGGGCACAAAGGGCACGAAGCATGGAACATAGACTCTCTCATACATTCTCTCGCATTGACTTGCCTAAGAGAACGTCTGAGCAATCGCTACGTTCTCTTGCTCAGCAGTCGCCTGAAGTAGCATTGCAAACGCTTCGTTCGTCCATTCCAGACCATGATTTGCCCTCATATCTTTACCACCGTTTCTACTGCGAGCTTTTAACGGAGGTCACTGGAAAGGCCATCGCCTTCGATACGTGGGCGGTCCTAGAGTACGACTTCTGGGCTCTGCCATCCCACCAACTCAGAGCTATACTAGATGACTGGAGCCAAAACATGAAGAAATTACCGGATGAACTTCGTGACATGAAAGTCCATCTGGTTAAAAGGCGCTTGTCTTTTGTTGGAGCTGTTTGCGATCTCCTAGTGGCCTCAGGTGATCACGAAAGCGATGACACAAAACATGAGCAACAGATGCCGTTGCAGTCGTCCTTGACTTCTGCAGACCTGGCAGCAATACTCGATACGGTCTTTGGGCTGGAAGGTCAAGAGTCGGGCACCAGGAGACCGTGCAGACGGCGGCATTTCGAGGCAACCGTCTCTTCGATACAGATTCTCCTGACAGTGCTGTACGTTTACCTGGGATATGTAACTGGCCTCTCTGATGGCTTCGGTAAAGACACTTGCCGACCGCTGGCGAACTTCCTTACACTTGAGGCTAGATGTCGACAAGATTTGGCTGACGCTGGCTGGTGTCCTTCTCGCATCCGTCCCTTTCTGGAGATCTATCCCTGCCTGACTGCAGTATACCTGCTCTCTGGACATGAGCCACAAGTTAGCGAGAGGGACCGACTCGATAGCCTTGACTCTCCACAGCGAACCTCGGAATCTAGGTTCGAGAGCGGATCTATATCACACCATGGTGACGAGAACTGTACTTGCGTGCTGATTGGCACTGCAGAGGACCAGATTGTTGAGATCATCCGAGCTGGCCAGGTACCATTGATATCAATGACTCGCACTGGCGGCTCGAAGGACATGAGATTGACCGTCATCCCGCGCACCTCTGCCAGCCGATACATAGCAATCAGCCACGTCTGGTCAGATGGCTTAGCTAGTCCTGACCTGAATGCCATGTCGCAGTGCAAGCTTGTGGGCTTGCTCTCGTATTTGGACAACATGCCAGCATCCTATAACCCTTCTCAATTTGAGATTTTCGGAAAGAAGATTGATTGGCCCAGACAAAGCTTTCTGAGCGCAAGGTCTGACGAGTATCCTCTGTTCTGGATAGACGCCCTTTGCGTTCCGGTGAGCGAGGCTCACAGTGAGGTCCGTCAACTAGCCATAAACCAGATGGCTTCCATATATGCTGGGGCCGAGCAAGTGCTGGTACTAGATGCTGCGCTGCAGAACTTTCGGGCTGCTTCGGCCTCTGCCAGTGAGATTCTTGCAGCGATCATAAAGAGCAACTGGATGACACGCGCGTGGACTCTCCAGGAGGGCTCCCTTGGTCGGGAGATAGTCTTCCAGTTTGCAGACATGGCCATAGACCCTATCAACACTTGGTCGTGGGGTGGACCTCGAGACCCTTACAGTGATCAGCTCTGGAGATTCCCGCCGCGGGAGGATATTCTTGAAGACTGGATCTACAGAAGCATGTACAACATCTTATGGGATAAGACTCGCCAGAACTGGAAGCATTCTCTGTGGAAGCAAGGTAACGTACGTCGCTTAGGTAGTGGGACTCATCTGCACGCTTTAGAAGCGAGATACCTTGGCGCGTTCAAGAGGATAATCGTAGAGAAGCATAAGCCATCACACAAGCCCCTGGAGGGACACTTCGAGTCTCTGGATACAGAGGCATCTCGGTGTGAGCAGCTCATCACTGTATGGAATGAGATGATCCACAGATCTACCACCAAACCCGAAGATATTCATACTATCGTTGCGAACCTGCTAGACTTTCATGTCAAACAGGTTCAGCAGATAGGTGTCGAGGCCTCGTCGGATAAGGGCCCTAATGTTGCAGCCCAGAGGCAGGCTGACAGAATGCGCGGTATTCTCTTAAATTTCCAGACCTTGCCACTGTCCATGCTTCTTCACAAGGGGTCGAGCCTGCAGCCACTTGGCTTCTCCTGGATAGAGTCGGTACCAGCTACGTCTCTGGCTCATCCCAAGGACAAGATGCATCTGAGTACCAATAACATCTCCATCTATGCAGATGACTTGCAGAACCACGAGATTCGTCTGTACTCTGCCATGGAGTGGCACAGTGCTGGCATTGAAGATGCTAAGATGGGCGACTTCAGTCCCTTCGATACGACACGACCGCTTCAGAAAGCGGCCGGGGAGCTTGGAGCGGTATTCGCCTTTGTCTTGTCGGACACCAGTCTGTCAGGCGCACTGATCCACATCAGTGGCTTTACTCGCTCGCAGAGCATCAAAGAGCCAGCACTCATTGAGTATCGATTACACGGAAAATACCGAGGTGCCGTGTCTTTGGCGAGTGCTTCCCACGTCGCCATTGATGATGTTGAGAAACGTCTTCCAACGAAATGGATATTGGAACTCAGCGATAGTAGGTTACATATCCCGTGGAGCAATCGATATACTGACGACGTGGTAGTGGGAATACCATCCACAAAGGTGACGCTTCCCAGACGACCTTCACCACTGATATTCAATCGCGGAGGAGCTGCCCAAGCTGTGGCTTTGTTCGGATTCATGTGCCCTGCATTGACTTTTTGCTTTACGTTTGCCGCTTTGCAAGCTCGTCAAGAGCGTGGTCTGACGGCAGTGACTGCGGCGCTGATGATCACGTGGCTCTCCCTACAATTCGGAGCGCTCGGCGGCTACATGATTTTCAGTATGTTTGGCGTCCCTATCGCTCACCGATCATGGCTACGCTCATTTGATGACGACTGGGTGCCCGAGAAAGCTGGAAGAGGTTGGATAGCTTGGCTGGAGCTCTCCGAGCGTTCGTTGTTGAATACACCCATAGTGGATGTGTGGGCGGGATTTAAATCAGCGATACTGCGTTGGCTCTGGAGACACAGGTCTACAAGCGGTGACGTGGAACTTGCATTGGAAGATGAGAACCACCGCTTCATCCGCCGCTTCAATCTGAAAGACCTAGGAGATCATTCTTGACCACACGTAAAGACTCTACACAACTGACAATAATCATGCTGGTAGTTGGTTGCTGTGTCATGAATGCAGTCGAGCTTTTCGGGCGCTAAGAGCAAGTCTTGGATACGAAGTCTTCTTGTTATACGGCGCAGCAAGGGGTCCTTGCTGTGCCACCATGAGCTGTGTACGACCGTACGATCTGGCGCTGACAATCCGGTTTCAATTTTCAACCTTCATCTCGTGTCAGCAAACGTGTCTTGCGATCGTGTACTGACCAGAGCGGGCGCGGTTCTGTTTGGTGGGAAAAGGCGCACCTGGTAGTAAGTGTTACTGTCGTTCCTCGTCATCTCGCATCGACACCGATATTTCCGTGCGATATGGGCACATTACATCGACATCCGGACCATCGGAGATCTCCCTTTCATTCTCCTTTGGCCTAATGTAGCTCGAGGCGACCGCATGGTACAAGAAGAACAGATCAACTCAATGCTGGAGTCACTGCCACATGTGACGCGCAATCCTCCGAAGGCTCATTCGGATGCAACCCGTGGCTACTGTGGCGTCGGCGCCACACTTCCCGTTCATCCTCCTCGCAATGATCGACGCGCAAAAATAAGATTCACATCAGTGATCGAACGTGGGAACAGGAGTATCTCGGATACGCGGGTTTTAAGGTTGATGAGCTGCTTATGCAATCTCTGGACTCGGGAAACCTGGTGGAATTGCTGCTCGTTCCGATGGGCCTACGCTGCCACGTTGCAAGAGGTTCGGGTGTGGTAAGCAACTACTTTGATTGATCGTCATAGGCAATCAGTCTGCAGCGAGGAATGCATAGCCAGCAAGGAACAAGCCGCAGCGCAGTCATGGGACAAGGAACAGGAGGTTGGCTAGCAACATCATCCGAAGCTTGGGACGCGTTCTGGTAGTAAGTCTACGTCATATGTCATCAGCTCACTCGGCCAAAAAGTTGGAAACGGCGGACCACGATTTCTATACTTAATCCTCACCATCCCGGGACCTGAGTATCTTCTTCACATTGCTCCACTCAAATATCGGACGTAAGTTCAGCAATACCATCGCTATGGGCCTTTGCTTACGATATCAAGCTTAATCACATTACAACCAGTCTCACCGACACCAACCGCAAACATGCCTTTCACCGGATCGTAAGGGAATGCGCCCACTTGATGCTCCCTCGTGTACTAATGGTCTCTGCAGAGATATCCTCAAAATCATCATCGCCATCTTCCTGCCGCCAGTCGGTGTCTTCCTTGAGCGTGGATGCGGTGCTGATCTTTTGATCAACATCCTGTTGACGGTCTTGGGCTGTACGATTCTTCTCCACCCTCGAAACCAACGATATAGCGTACTGACACTCTCGCAGACATTCCCGGCATCATTCACGCCCTGTACATCATTCTCAAGTACTAGGCCAACACGATGCCTTCTTTCCCTATTCAGCAATCGATACCCCAATAAGGAGCGACGACGATGTGTACGCGATCCCTTCACGAACGACAAGTTATATTCCCAGAATGACTTAAGGCTTGCTGGGTGGTGATGCGTAGACAACCATCCACGTATGCCATCTGCTGAACTGGCTGGAGTAGGACTGTGGAGCATGATAAATAGTGTTGAATGGACAGCTTTAAGCCCTTACTTATCTCGACTGTGCGGCCAATCTCTTGATTTACACGCCTGGCTACCCTACACTTATGATGTTCTTCTTTGACCCCTCCGTGAAATCCTCATAGGTAGGAATCCCACTCTCAGGCTCCCTTTGATGCGGAAGAAAAAAGAAAGGCTGGCCCGAACTACCTGTATTCTTTGATACATTGCTGAATTGCTTTAATGTACTCATCAACCTCTTTCGCTCCAACCATAGTAAAATCTCTCCGTTTACCCTCTATAACTACATATGGGACACTGTCGATCCCGTTACCAGCTTGCTCTCGAATCAACAGCTTCACATCCATCAAGTCCTCGTCTTCATTTTCGATGTAGCTCCGAGCCTCCGTCTCGGATACACCAGCTTCAATCGTAGCCTCCAGGAGCGTCTCGAGTGAGGCAGGGTGCTTCTGCTCCTCAAAAAACCGTCTGTACAAACCGTTGACCAACTTGTCCGCGACCTCGGGACCTTGAGTTTCTTGGAAGTGGTGGATCGTTCGATGTGCTTGTAATGTATTGGCCATGGTCCCGCCAAACTTAAAGTCGATCCCTTCTGCTACTCCATAGGCACTCATGAGGGTGGTATACATCTTCATCTTCTCTTCCGAGTCGCCATACCGAGACTTCTGGTACCACTCAAGCTTGTCCTCACCTTCCCGAGGCAGGTCCGGATATAACTGATATGGGAGAAACCTCACAGTGATCTCGACGTCTGGATGCTCCTCTCGGACCTCCGAAATGGCTCGACCAAGCCGCCGTTTGGCAATATAGGTCCAAGGGCAGATCGTGTCCAGCGTGAATGTGATCGGGACCGCAGTGCCCATGGCTGAGTCTTGGCCCGCTCGAGACTCGCAAGCAAGACCGTTCTATGATCAGGTATCGGTGGCGGGATGATTGATGCGCTGAAAGTTGGGTGCAGACTGCACAATGTGAGAACAAGCCCCTCCAGCCTCAAGTACGATGACGCTGCAACGGTCCCCGCCCCCACCTTCGAACCGCACGACTTCCGCAGAGCCGCATCTTACCGCACTCTGCCTTGCACTGCCATCCGTATGTTTGCTTCACTCAACATGAATGCAGTAAGGTCTTCAACTGAACTCTTTCTTATCGTATGTAGCAGTCTATGGGTCACCGGATATGAATCTCTCCCGCTTCTGATCTTGCCATTACCATGTTGAGAAGAGAACGATGCTGCTGTGGCGCAGCTTTGAAGCCGTTGAAAGGAACCGTTTTTCCAGCCTGCCAGACAACACAATGGCTGGTGTATCGATCCTGCGCTATCAAAATGGCAGGTATCGGAGAGAGGGATAGTATAAGTCAAGAGCTCCAGCTGTGGGAAGTAGAGTTATCCTCATCATCATTCACTTCAAAAAAGCCAAAGGCACATCAAGACCCTCACCAGCTACAGCCAACTCGTCTATCTTTCAACTCCAACCAGCCTCAGCGCTCTAGGGGCCTTGATCCCTGCCACTACTCTCCTTCTAGACTACAACATGAAGGTCTCTAGCACCATCACCATCTTCTCTTCCCTTGCGCTAGCCGCAGCACAATACCAATTCAACGCAAAGGACAACACATTCGCTTGCACAAAGTCGACCGGCCTAGCTGCCTACTGTGCAGGTGGCGACATTATCATTCGTTGCTCAAACGGTGTTGGTCATGCAGACAACTGCAACGACAACCTCGCCGGCGAGCCACCCTTTGGCAACAATGGTCTTGCGGGATGCTACCAAACCGCTCCTTCTTCCGGCGATGCCGCTTGCACAAAGGCTGGCCTTGTGTACCCCGCTACAGGCGCTGGTGATAGCCGCCTGACCGCTCCTTATCCCATCCCGAACACTGGCTCCAAGGTTGTTGGAACAGCCGTGTACAAGCCGTCTGGCGCTAGCGCTATCTTCCCGACTGGTACGGGAGGTGTCCGACCCATTGACCAGAACCCTACTTGGTCCAACATCACCACAGTCACAGTCGCAGCTGGACCTGCATATACCGCCGGTGCTACCCTTACCCTCACACCATCGGCCGCTACCGATTCTGCGAGCTCTGCGAGCTCAACCGCCCGCCCACAGGCATACACTGGATCTGCTGCCGCCTCACAGACACAAACATCATCGAGCCCGTATTGGGCATTCGCTCTCTTCGCCGTGGTCGCACTCTTATGAACGCTGGCGTTCGACCGCGATCAGGCCTTTCCTAGCGCCTTATTCTTCTTCACTGCGACCGTGGTCATGGTCCTTTTCGAATTTGTCGGATGATGCCGCATCCCGATCTTGGGAATTTCCCACCTTCTACACCCTCATTGGACCGGAGTCCATATCCATTTGTATTGAGCTAGTTTGGTAACACCTTCGGCGATGTATTTGTACCAAAATGTACACCAATAAGCGATTTGGCCTGGTCAGCAGCCTCGTTTGAGGGACCGTCCGATCTTTTTGAAAGAGTTGGATATCCAATGTCGGATCCGGGAACCACTCTCGAGAAGGAGGAGCATTGATTGTTCCTCAGCGTTTCTCAAACACGCTCCCTACTCAACGTTCACTTGAATATGTAGAAGTATCAGCGCAGGTCGCAGCGACGTAGACGACACTACTCTACTGTCAGCCAATGTAATACTGTAATATTACGCCCAAACACACTTGCCTCATCATATTGTGCCGTATCCTCTAGCCAATCATGCTCTTCTTCCGCCCCCTCATCCTCACATCCTCCAGTCGCTTGAGTACGACCTTGGCCCCTTTGTAAGTCTGTCCGTACGAACCGAGCACTTCCTTCGCAAACACATCCTCCAGCTCGGGATGTGTACTTCCAAACGCCCGCTCGAGCACATACAGATCCACCGCGCGATCCTCCTCCGTCGTACTCGTCTGCGCCAACCCAAAATCAATCAAGACAATCTCCCCCCCACCCCCTTCCCCACCCGGTCTCAGTATCATATTACTACTCGTCAAATCCCCATGCACGACCCCAGCAGCATGCAATCTCCCCACCGCGCCGCCCACCTTCCTCAACACATCGCCCACCACAGCCCCCTCGTCCCCGTCCACCACGTCCGCTCCCCCCGCTCCCTTGCTTCTGCTCCTATCCCGCATCCCCCGCAGCAAAGCCTTCACCGTCTCCCCCTCTACCCATCCCATGATGATCCACCCTTCCTCCGCCCCGAGGCCCAGCACATCCGGCACCGCGACCCCTTCCTTGCCGCACCGCACTAGTATCCTCGCCTCGGCCAGGATTCGGGATCGGGTCAGCCGCTTGTCAAGCGTGGGATGGCGATAGGGTTTCGGGGGCCGGTATTTGAGGGCGCAGGACAGGGAAGGGGTCAGGAAGGTTGTGCGGTAGAGGAGGGCTTCGGCGCCCTGGGAAACGAGAATTAGGGCGGTGTGAGAGGTGGAGAAGGGAGCGGGGAGGGGGAGTTCGGTTGTCGGAAGGGTCGTCGTCGCCATTTTGAAGAAGTGGGCGTGGTGCGGTGAGGAGTTCTGGTCGTAATTAAGCGGGTGGGAGAAATTTTGACGGCATGGCGGGGTGACGCGGGGTGGCTCAGTTGCATGCAATTGCGGAGGTATTACCACTGTTAGAGGACCTTCTCAGTAGCGGAAAGGTAGTCAATATGGGTATATAATACTACTACTATACGATAGATCTAGCAACACCTCCCAACGCCTCGCTAAAGACGAATAGAATACTGCGGGTCGTCGTCAACTCATTCTCGTTCACATCATGTAACCCCCTTGCCGCGCATTGAAGGCCCTAGTAGTCTATCCCCCTGGCTCTGCTACTGTTGATAGTCCGAAGAAAACGTGCCACATCATGCCTTCTTCTTCTTTTTCGTCTTCGCTGGCGTCTTGTTCTCCTTCTGGGTATCATCCTCGTTCCTGATCACATGTTTCTTGCCACTCTTGATAATATCCTCCTTCTGTGTACCTTGCTTTCGGATGCCCGTGCCTTTGTCTGACGGGGTCGTTAATTGTAGATCCTTCTCGTTAAGCATGAGGCTGGCCTCCATGATGCTACGAGACAGCACCTCCTTCTTGAATACCTTCCCACCCTTTTGTGCTATCGCCGCAGCCTGTGCGTCATCCTTCTCGACACCGACAACTATAATGCTCTTATTGTCCACATCGATCTCTCGTGCAGCCTTCTTCATCACTTCGGTAGCGCCGGCGGCTTGCAGAATCGTCGTGATATTGCCGAACCCGGACTTGCCGTATGCATTCGTCGCTGCCTGCGTGAAGTACACCCTGAAACCCGAAAAAAGCTTTCCACGGTCCTGACCTGAGGAGCTGTCTTGGACCAGATACTTCTTGATGTCGAGTAGTTTCTTGGCCTGATAACTCTCCAACAGCCAGGTGTCATGAACGATGTTTCGATTGAGCACCAGGGCCATCAAGACTTTCGGTGTGCTTTTCAGGTCTCCGGGACCGACACACAAGACTGTCTGAGCATCTTCATTTCGGATCTCATCCGAAATGGCCACGCCTTGTTCGGCAAGGAACTTAATGTTCGCTACAAGATCGGAGGCCTTGCTGCCAGAGAAGACTACGTTCGTGACCTTGCCGTTGGATTCTTTAGGTGTCGTACCAGTTACCACACTGTCAGATAGAGGACTGGCCGACTTCTGGAGACGACCAGAGTGTCTCTTGGACGTGGTAGGCTTTTGTCGCTTTGCTGTGGCAATCATGTGGCTGCCATCAGTGGCATCGGAGTGGGTTTTACGTTTTCGACCACTGCTGAGGGCGTGTGCGGTAGAAACGTCGTGAGCTTCGTGGGTCGATGCCTTCGCTGGCTTGCTAATATTGACGCCTTTGGGAACCGGCGTGGAGTTCGCATCTTGTGCTTGTGAGTCAATGGCGTCTTTCAGAGTCCTGGTAGTCGTTGGCGTTTCTTGTACAATTTGAGCGCCGCTGCGAGCCGTTGAATAGACCACGGCTTGGGATTCCGGGCTTCTGTCCGGCAGGTTCATCACAGCTGCGTCCAGATCATCCGGATCCGGGCAATCATCATTGGTTTCTGCGCCGAATGTACCAGGATCGAGGCCATTGACGGGTACCGAGGAATGTACTTCGACCTTGTTGCTTTGTGTCGGAGGGATCACAAACACATCGAGAGTCAGTCCGCTGACACCAAAGTCGATCACGTCCCCTTGACGGAAGTAAATCAGAGCATGGACTGGCAGAGGAACCACCACCCTTGAGGAGCCAGCAGCTATAGGTTGCGGTAGAATAGCTGTGCCATCTCTCATGACGTGGAGCCTGGCGAAACCGTCCTTGAGTTCTGCGATTAGTTAGAAATACAAAGCAACAAAGTCTGATGGTCTAGGATAATGCCCAGCCGATCATCACGACTGTGGTGGTCGTCTGCCATGCCCCAACGTGACTTACCAATCGATCCGATGCATTCTCGGTCGTCTTGTTCAGGATCAAGGCCTTCGGAAAGCAAATACTGGCCGTCCTTATTCCGCAGGACTCTCACGGTGCCCGCCTCGGGCGTCACGAATGGTTTTGGAGCTTGCTGAGAAGCTCCATCACCGCCAAGCACAAGATGCCAGAGGGTAACGTCGTTTTGTGAAGTCATGGCAGCGAAGTGTGAATGGCATTGTTGGTTGCGGAGAGGCAGCGCGGTGGCGCGTGAAGTGCTCGCGTTTAACAGAGGTGAGCCATCGGCGGGGAGGCGCGCCGAAGACCGATGGATGAGCCAAGCTGCTTGTGAACCAACCCTTGAACCATCACGCGTGCTCACGTGTAGCCGTTCTATCTTGAATCGCCAGACAGACATTGATGCTCGCCATGAGATAACAGAGCATTTTGCTGTCTGCTTCGAACGAACCCGCGTCACAGGGTCTTATGTACTCTGATGGATTTGATCTGGCGCTCTCGGCGGTCGGCGTGCACGTGTCCTCGATCTGCTCCTCCTTGCTCTTCCATGAGTCGCCAGAGCCTGCTACGCTTTTCGCATCACCCCGACATTGCATCGGTGCTCGGACTACCATGGCCATGCTGACCTAGTGAGAGGTGGTACAGGACTGCAATTCCATATCCAATGCCCACAGAAGTAGCTGAACAGTCTGTGGTAAGCTTCAGGTACAATAGTCACTCGGAGTCTACTCACCTCCACGGCTTGATTGATAAACTTCTTACATCGTCTCACAGTAGCCCTGATTTCTACCAGATCTGAGCTGCGTGCAAACGTCGTTGCCAGGGGTGGCAGTGCGCCATGTGAGACCCGCAATCCTCGAGAACAATACCAACAGCGTCAACCAGGCATCAGTCGGTCCGCCACACTACCAGATGCGATCAGGTTACTTTCTCTCCTAGCTGCTTCGTATTGTCTGTTTCTTATACCATGCCCTTCACTTGCTACAATACGATATTCGGACAGGCAAGTGAGTACACCCGAGCACATGCTTTGCTACAACGGACAATCAAACCACTTAGATTGTTCAGCATCAAGCCTCACCAAGGTTACAACTCATGATGGATACTCTGCGATATCACATCTTTTCCTCAGCTCCCTCCTTCTGTCTAATTTCAACATTCCTGCATCGTCCTCATGGCAGTCAACAACCTGGACATCATCATGGAGGCTATCGACTTTGCCAACCCTTTCGACCAGGTCTTTCTTGTCCATGATCGCTTTGGCGAGGAGATCGAGGTCCCCTTGTCAGATGTATCTAGCTATGTCTATAACGGCACTGTCCAGGCCATCGTCCTGGGCAGCCAGATTGGCGCAGCTTTTACAATCCTCCTCATGCTCCTCATTCTGACCAAAACCGAGAAGCGCCGCCTACCAGTCTTCTGGCTCAATACCTTCACCCTACTCTTCTCCGTCATCTCCAACATTCTTCTCTGCCTATTCTACACCAACTCCTGGTACAGCCCCTACGCACGCTTCACGGACGACTACACCTTCGTCACGCCCGGCGCCAGAGCGACCTCTATCGCCGCCGCAGTCTTCCAGCTCCTCGTGCTCATCGGAATTCAAGCCTCCCTTGTAATGCAAGTCCACGTTGTCTCTATCACGCTCTCGACCTGGCAACGTGCTTCTCTCGCCGCTCTCTCAATAATCGTCGCCCTGGTCGCGATCGCATTCCGCATCGCTCAAATCACCGATAACATAACCTACAACATCCTCCGCTACGAATACAACTACGCCTCCCAATGGCTCATCCAAGCTCGTGACATCGCGCTCACAACCAGCATCTGCTTCTTCAGCCTCATCTTCTGCGCCAAACTAGGCTGGAGTCTCCACCGCCGTCGCCAGATGGGCATGACGCAATTCGGCCCCATGCAGATCATCTTCATCGGCGGCGCGCAGACACTGATCTTACCCGGTATGTACCCCGTTACACTGTCAAATCTCGATTTCCATTCCCAAAAACGAGCCACTGACGAACGAAAAGCAATCTTTGCCCTCGTCCAATTCCTCTTCCCGACGACCAGGATCAACTCCCTCATCCTCACAGTCACGGCCATTTCCCTCCCACTGACCTCGCTCTGGGCTTCGGCGGTGACGGCAAAGCAGGACAAGGGAAGTCGGGGACCGGACGCGCGTCGCGGCTTGCTTCTCGCTTCGCCACCGGGCGGAACGTGGGCTTCTAGCGTTGTGAAGAAAGGGGCCACGGAGGGGGGTACGAGGCAGGGGTCGACGGGGGAGATGGGCAGGGCAGGGGAGGATATGGAGAGGAGGGTGGGGAGGGATTTGGAGATGCAGGATCTGGTGGATGGATGAGGCATGGGGAATGATAATTGATGCTCGATCAGGGCTGCTGATCGGATCGAGAAGGCACTATTGAGGATGCACTTGATGACAAGTTGGGAGTGGGAGCAGCTACGAGTATAGTGGTAGTCTTTCTTCAGGTCTTGAGTGTAGTAGTACATTTGATTTGCTTTATGCCATGACACGTAATGCGGTACAGTGTACACTTTCCTTCTGTAGCCGTCCTGTGAACCCAATGCCCATTGTCCCAGGTGCTGTCTACCTTGAGATCCCGCCCGTCGCAATGCTAACTAAACAAATCCACAGAGCAGCCTTCTCCACCCGCTCTTCTTCTCCGTCTTCTCCATCTGCACGACCTCAACCTTCTCCTTTCCCATCGTCTCGCCACTACTCTGACTGCCTCGCGAGGAACTATCGCTAAAGTTCCTCTTCTTCTCGCCACTCGGCCTGCTTCCCAGGTCAGTGGTCGGCGACTCCGCTTTCTCCTCATCATTCCCGTCCTCCTCTTCCTCTTCGTCATCATCCGTTTCATCCCCCATCCTCCACTGGCCCCCATTCCCATTCACAATCACTGTGCTGGTGGTATCCGCTCTCCGCCTCGTACTGACCGCCGGACTCTTCCCCTCGGGGATGGTAGTAATGCCACTCCCCTGCGCTCCTCCGACACTCGTGTCCAAGGCCAAGCTGCTGCTGCTACTGCCCGGTCTCTCCTCGTTCGTCTTCCTCCTGAAACCAGGGCTGCGCAAGGCCTGGCGCAGACTGGAGCTCCTGCGGAGGGAGTCGGAGTCTAGGCTCGGTGGACGCTTGGAGGGCGATTGGGCTGGTTTGGAAGGGGAGACTGACTTCTGAGAGCAGGAGCGGGAGAGCGAGTCTTCGGAGCGGTGGGTGGTGCACCATTTCTCGCAGAGGGCGACGTAGATGGCGGTCGCGGTGATGAGATTCCGGAGGTCTTCGGTGGTGACGAGTTCGGCTGTTGAGGAGCTGGTGGTGTCGTCGGAAGAGGTGCGATGGAATTGGGGGGATATCGGGGTCGGGTTTGCGGAATCGACCGACATGGATGGGGCGGGAAGAGTGTAGACATCAGAGATGTCCAGACTGGTGGAAGTGAGGTGAGCAATGATGGGGTGACGGCGGGTGTTTTGCGAGATGGTACTGAAGTTGAATTTTTTCTCGAAAGAGGTCTCGGTCGGAGAGGTGATGGTTGGCGAGACTACACCGGGCGAGGTGACGTTTCGACAGCGCTTGGGGACCCATCGTACAATCTGCTTCAGACCGTGAGCATCGGTGGAGGTCATCTCGTAGCTTCCGGTAGGAAGCTGGCAAGCCTCCCATTCCACTCCACCCTCGAGGCAGATGCGGACTTTGTTGGAAGCCATGTGACCTTTGCCGATGCCGCAGACGAGGGCCAGAATGTCGCGCGACTCATCCTCCTCGACAGGTGATGCTTCGTGGGCATGGTACTTTTCAGCCCGAACGATAGCCAGATCGGTGGGACTGAGGCCATGCTTGTTGACCGAGAACTTTGCTATAGCCTTGATGAGCCTGGCGGAAAATACGGCCGACGGCAACAATTCAAAAGCAGGTCGTGGTCGTGATCGCGATTCGATCTTGTGAAGCTGTAATAGTGGTCTGGCCCTGACCTGAATTTTGTGGCGGCCGCCGTGTCGTGGCGGGGCGTGGCACAAGCTGAAGCATGTCTTTGGTCTCGGATTGCGCTTTCGCTTCTTTGCCGACTCGCCTATGCTCTCATCGGATCCGCGACGGGTCATCTCTTCAGACGACAGCCTCTCGGGCACTGCAATTTGTTGAGGAGAATTACCGGCGGATTTTGTAGCGGCCTTGCCCCTCCACCAGGTCGGCGTCGAGGGCAGAAAGTTGGCAAAAGAAGCCGGAGAAGCCATTGAATGGTCGTTGGCCGTATTGGGGACCGACTGATCAGGCAATGGGCTGGACAGCAGAGAAGAGATGGTGGTAGTGATGCTTGGAAGAGTGGGAAGCATCGAAGGCTTTTGTTGGTCGGCTTGGTCGGCCATGATGACGGTTTTGGTGGTTGGAGATGCTAAATCTTGCTATACCGACGGCTGGTGGTGTGGCTGGAGAGCATCTGGCAAGGAACACCCCTCCCCCCTCGAAATGCAGCGGGTCCCAGCACGATCTATACTTGCATGCCGTTGCGCACGTCGTAAGGCTCGCTGGCAACCATCCGGCTGACGTTGGATAGGGATCAGGACAGACAGAGAATGGAGTCAGGGCGGGCTGAGCAGGGGATTTGAAGGAGGCCAGACAGGATGCATCGAGTCAAGAGCAGAGACGTGCGTCTTACGGGCGAAGACAGATCAGGACAGTCGCAAGGCAAGACAAGGTTACGAAGGATCGGCTGCACCGCGGTGGATAATTGGTGTCGGGCAGGGTGATGACAGACCCAAGGAGGCCCAAAAGGCTGAAAAAGGACGCGAGTCGAGCGGAGAAAAACAGACTAGCTGTATTTGGATTAATGGCACAGGGACGAGCCGTCGAGCGGATCCATTGGCTCGTGCGCGGCTGGTCTCCTCCTCCTTCCTCCTTCCTCCTTCCGGCCATTTCTGCCCGCCTCTCGCCAAGCCACCGGCAGCCTCTCGCCGACGTTCCGATGTGCACCATCATAATTTATGCCTCACCAAGGCACCTTTCACCGATCGTGATGTAACCTTGGACGTTGTTGTCTTTCTTCGCTACCAGTGACCCCTCGGCCTGGTTTGTTAGATCTGGCCTGGCCCGACATCATCTGCATGACCTATGACCTGCAGGTCGAATGATACAACAATTCGCAAACTCAATCACAGGCTCTGTCGACCCTGCGTTCCCGTATCTATCACTCAGTGCACACCGGTGTGCCACGGAACCGCTATCTCTCCGTGTCAGCAGCACCTTCAAGGTCCATCTCCGGAAATCATCGCCCATCCATCATGAACAAGCCGAATGGTCCGCAACGTTCCGCTGATCTGAGAAGCGTGCTAGGCCTTTTCGTAGTATGGAAACTGGTTCTGCTCACAATAGCCGCCGCCAGTCCGGGTCCTGGATACGACACGTCGACCGACTTGCTTCTGACAGAGGGTCAGGATCCGAGTCAGCCAAGTCAGGCAAAGGACCTCGCTCACCATGTCCTGTTAAGACTCGTGCGCTGGGATTCTGTATATTTTGTCAACATTGCACAACGAGGCTACCTCTATGAACAGGAGTGGGCTTTCGGCCGAGGTTTCATGTCCCTCATCGGTCAAGTTGCCAAAGGTGCGTCTGCTGCATGCACACCACTCACCGTAAGTCCGTCAGCTGAGTATGACCAGTCTTTCCCGTCTCCTTCCTATCATCCTCGCCCCTTCTTCGTCAAGCCCTGGCTGGTTCCATAGTCGCTCATCTGGCCCACGCCCTGACCGCCCTCTTCCTTTACGAATTGACTTTACGCTCCTTGCCCGAGCATACTGTCAAGCGCAATGACATGGCACGCCTCGCTGCCTGCCTGCACATCTTATCTCCAGCTGGCATCTTCCTCTCCGCCCCTTATACGGAGGCCCTCTTTGCCTCTTTGAATGTGCTTGGGATGCTCTGTCTGGCTATGGCACCCAGGCCGTCAGCGGTCTTGACACATCAGGTGAGGCACTTTCTGTGCTTCGTCAGTGCTGGTGTCTGCTTCGCCCTTGCATCAACCGTGCGAGGGAATGGCATATTCAGCAATCTGGCCTTTGTCGTTCTATGCCTGCCATCACTTTTCGGCTTCTTGAAGAACCCCTTCAATACCAAGCATCTATTTGTGCTCGTGAGTGGAGCCATTGGTGTTATGATTACTGTAGCCGGAACCGTCGGACCCCAGTATCTTGCCTGGACACAGTACTGCAATGCCGGCAAAGCTCCAATACGACCCTGGTGCACGAACGTGCCGCCAAGCATCTACACATTTGTGCAGAAGCACTATTGGTATGGTCCGGAGGTTCCCGACAGACGTTTGCTGACATGGCGCAGGGGAAATGGCTTCCTTGCTTACTGGACAATCTCCAACATGCCTTTGTTTCTGATCGCCGCTCCCACGCTGATCCTGCTTTCTGTCACGGCTTCCATGATCCTTCTGCAAAGATTGCCACTTGTCATCATAGATGCGGGCAGGAAGGTGAGTCGGAGCAGTGCGGATGCCGAGATGACGACAAATTCTACGCTCATTCTGCAAGCGCTCGCTGCACCTCAGCTCTTACTGTCTGTGCTGGCCCTCACCAACTTCCACGTTCAGATCATCAACCGTATATCTTCCGGCTATCCCGCATGGTACATGGTTCTCGCTATGCACATTGTCAATGCGCAAGACCAGGCGAAGCAGGCCAAATCGCAAAATAGCGGATCGCCAGGAAGCCTGCTCCTCTCTGCGAAAAACTCGAGCCGAATCGTCAAGGTTATGACGATGTACGCGATGATACAAGGGGGCTTGTATGCTAGCTTTCTGCCACCTGCGTAGGAACAACACCTGGTACACATCAGTTTGCAAATCATCAAGTGCACGTTTCGCATGCTTTTCCGTGGCACAGTAATATACCGTTGTGAAGTTCCTACCACGTTCCGGCCTGGCTCACAAATCCGGCGAGTGTCGGAAAACGCACCCTTTGGCAGCGAAGCATGCTCACCGGTATTCACAGCCTGACCATAACAAATTCACCAACAACTTCGCCTTCACACCGGTACGCTACACAGAGTCGTTCCTGGGAATGCCAAAGTGTTTGGAACGTTACGATACGACCACGTCAATGTTCTCGCTAGAGCTCCCATGGGTACTTCCCCTGTTCCAACTCCCGCTGCTGCCAGCGCTCGAGGAATAACGCGAAGCCCACTGCCAAAGCTCGCGCTGACCGGTAGTGCTCCATCATGTTTGTTGCTTGCTCGACTGGGGTACAGTCGCGATTACGTTGAATGTTCTGCTGCGAATAACCCTATATATATGCATGCCGGACGTCGACAACAAGGTCAAGACAATATCCTCCACCAGGCTCTACCAGCGACAGTCAATCCAGCACCTCCTATCAAGATTACCAAATCCTCCAAGAGATTGTCCAAAGATACTGAATCAGCAGTTCTATCGTCATGCGATCTTTTCACGTCCTCTTCCCTCTTGCTCTCGCCCTCTCTGCCTCAGCAGCAGCTCTCGACCGCCGCGCCGCACCAACTGTCGACAACCCACTGATTCCCCGATCCGACCCGTTGACCAGCTCCAATGACACCGTCGCTCCGGTAGCCGCCAATGGGTACGCTCCAGATTCTGCTCAAGCGGCTGGTCTCGACGATGGAGGAGACATGACTCCCCAACCGTCACAGAACCCAGCTGGAAGTCCGCCGCCCGCCGCCACCGCAAGGCCGGAAATGCCTGCCATAGACAGCGTGACGGCGTCTGCGGAGGAGGGAGACACGTCCATGGCGGCAAGCACCGCAGTGACGGACCTTGACGATGCGGAGCAGGGGCAAGTGGATGTTGCCGATAATTCGCAGATGGAAGGTGCAGAGCCACAGGGTAACATTTTTGAAGGTTAGGCGGAGAGGGAGGGTGTTGACAAGCCGGAGGAGGATAGGGAGGGCGGGAAACCATAGGGCAGCACCAAGGTGAAGAAACAAGTTGCTTGGGAAGGGGGCACATTGCTGCCATGAGAGACAAGTCAGTCTTCATGGGAAAGGACGAGATGTTGTGGTAGTGATTGGCGGCAAGGAAAGGCATGGTACAGCTCGCTGGTCGAGTCTGTGGATCATTATCATAGCTGAATGCACCAAACGATTACCTCGAGCACTGGCAATTGACCAAGACTGTGGATTCTTGACGGAGGTGACATGAGAATGATGCAGAGATGCCGTTGTGTATCCGTACACTGATGGCGGCTACATCCCAGAGGAGGGCCGAACATGAACGTCGTGTGTAGCAGCGAGACGAAGACGAAGCGATCCTTTGGCGACATTCGCGGCTGTCGCGGCTCAAACGGCCACGAGACATCAACTCCCTGTCGTGGTTCATGACCGCTGTAACCAACACTACAGCTTCATTTCTGACAGGCGTCAAGAGCCTGATACCATGACGATAGAGACACGTCACTACGAGGCCTTGGGATGGGAGAGCCAGAAAGATGCAAGCCAGTGCCGCACACTTGTCTTTCACAGCCTCGAAGCTGTCATTCCTTTTCGACTTCAACCCTATTAGTCTTGGCATCCAACCGCATTCTGTCCTCTTGCTGCTTGTTTGGCACACTCGCAAGTTCGGCTTGTACCTTCGGAATGGTCGCATCGAGGCTTGGAACCGCTCCTGCGAAGTTGTTCTTTCACTAGGCGTGGTTTGTGACTGGCACTCCTGGCTTTGGTGGTACATGCATGTTACCAAACCAATCTATCGAGACTACATGCGTGTTCGAATGTTCAGCTTGATACGTCCATATGGCCACTTTGCAGTTGGACCATACGACTGGGCTCGTCGATGGCCCGCTTGAGTTCATCGGCTCCTACAAGCCACTACCACAGCTCGGTATGAACGACATTTGTTCAGAAGGATGTGGCCTCATAAGTACTCGCTGCCTCGCCCTCTACCTTCTCGTCAAAGTCTAATCCCACAAATCTCATCTACTGTTTTCCATTCCAGCTGCACAAATCCAGCATGCGTCCCTTCACCTATCTCACTCATGTGACCTTGGTCTCCTTGGCTGCTGGTGCAGCTATTGACATGACGACTGACCACGCAGCACTCGGCCGTCGCGATCTGCCAGCACCATCGCAATCGGATGTCACGCACAACTTGGAGGACAAGTCCGACAGGACCGTGAAGCCGGGGTCAAGATTATCTGCTGTCAACGCATCCGAAACCAAGACGGCGTCGGGCGGTGATGCCGACTTTCCTTACAATGACCCGTTGGATGGGCTGGGAAACCGTGCTTCGACTACCAGGTCTGCCCGAAGACAAAAGTACGCTCAAAGCAGTCAAGACGACACCGAGTCTTCCCCGACTACTGCAGCTAACGAAGCATCTGGTGATGTCCCCAAGAGTCTTCTGAAGGAGCCCATGCAACGAGCGATGGAAGGGAACCTCCTCGAGGCCGCCATCGGCCTTATCCGACTCGAGAGACAGATAAACCATGGCAATGTCAACATCAAGGATCGGAACACTACCGTGGAGTCAACAGAGGGCAAGGCAACCACCGACAAAGAACCCAAGCCATCGACCCCAGAGTCCAAGCCAAAACCCAGCAACGACGTTGACAACGACTCTTCCGACAACAGGCAGGAAAGCGAAAAGAAAGACTCAGCCGACGAAGCCCTCAGCGAGATCGAACAAAGCAAACCCAACCCCCGCCTCGCCAAGCGCAGACTCGGGACTCTGATCGGGGGCATCACAGGCAAACGTCGCGGATCCGGGAACACACCGGGCGCAGGCGGAGCCGCAGGCGGCAGGCCCCCTCCCGCGGGCGTCCCAGACGGCAAGATGCCGCCCGCAGGCGTCCCAGGCAGCCCACCCACCGCCAACCCAGCGAACAATCTGCCTCCCCCGCCGCCCGTCCCGGGCCAACAGCCCGGCGGGGTCGATCCGTCTCAGCGCGGAGCGCGGACCGGTGCCCTCATGAACGGCGCGGGGGGTCTCGGTATGAGTGCCGCGATGATGGCGCCCATGGCTATGCAACCGGGCATGATGGGCCAGCAGGCAGGTACGTGATCTGATGTGGATTGTGATGTGGACGGCGGTAGATGTGGCGTGCTGGAATATCTTTGCTGACGGAGAATAGTTCCCCCCACAGCTCCTCCTGCTGCTAGTCCGCCTACGGACCAGGCCATGCAGGGTGGTGCGGCGCCGCAGGGCAGTGGTGCGGCGCCGGAGGGCAGTGGTGGACAGACGCAGCAGGCTCCGGCTCATCAGACTACGGGTGGTGGACAGATGGGTGGTGTACATGGAGGCACTTACTAGATCAAGGAGGTGAGGCGTGGGCTACGCCGCAGTCCTCAGGGGGGAGGCTACGAAGTTATGATGGGGAGTCCTTGGAGTTTCTCGGTGTCTGGACCGCGTACACGCTGTGTACTTGGGTTGTGCCTGGGTACGGCATGGACGTTTATGTGATGACGGGTTTGAAGATAAGATGTTTGGCAGGCATGGTTGAACGAATAGAGATCACTTTTGCAATGCGCGACCTCTCACTCTGAGCAATGAACATGGTGCTGGTCATTGCATTGTTCTATCTGCTGCTGTATCCTAGCCGAACAGCGCCTTCTTAGTGTCATACGTGTACTTAAGGTCGAGATGCCAGTAATTCGCCGTCGTTGGCTTGCACACCAACCACGCTTCATCGAGTGCCTTCACCACCTCCTCTGGCAAAGGTCCCTTTTCCAAGTCCTTCAAGTTACCTTCTAGCTGGCCCATGTTACTCACCCCAATTATGATACCATCATTTCCTTTTGGAGCAATCTCCAACTTGCTGTGATGTACCATCCACCTCAGCGCCGTCTCAATCAACGTCAAGCCATGCTTTTCCACCACCGGCTCAACAATCCTCAACGCATCAAAGGTTGCATCCTTAAAGTACCGTCCTCTGTACATCGACCCTGACTGCGCGGCATCCGAGAATCTTCCTTCAGCCGGCACATCGCTGCTCTTGTACTTCCCGGAGAAAATGCCGCCAGCAACAGGGTTGTACACTACCACATCCAGCCCATACCTCCTACACACTGGTATCAACTCGCTCTCAATACTCCTGGTGATCGCATTGTACATGCCCTGATAGATCGTCGGCCTCACCCACCCATTCGCCTTGCAAGTCATGACCACCTCGGCGACCTCAAACGCCGTGAAGTTCGACAGTCCGAGCCGGACAAACTTGCCTGCCTTGTGCATCTCATCGCAGCAACGCAGCGTCTCCTCGAACGGCACCGACCGGTCCGCGGCGTGTAGGTAGAAGATATCTACCGTCTTGGCCCCGAGTTCCGTGAGGGATGTATCGAGACTCTCCGCCAGGCGGTCGGGCTTGTGTTGGCCCGGGTCCTTAGGGTAACATTTCGTCGCGAGCGTCAGGCCACGCTCTTGCCATTTGGCGTCCCGTGTGAAGGCCTCTTGCTTCCCGCCGATGTATGCCCGCGCCGTGTCGACTTCCGAGTAGCCTTGCGACTGGAAGTGGTCGAGAAACCCGTTATATTCGGAGAGGGAAGTGATGCGGCCACCCGTGCTTGGGTCGGGCCCAAAGGTCATGAGACCGAGGATGACACGGGGCTTTTGGGTTTGGGTGATGAGAGGCATTGTGATGGTTGTTTGCTAGCCGGAGGATTGAGAGGGGTGTTGAGATCGGAAGATGATTCGGGGTTGGAAAAAAGGTATACGGTAGCTGTGTCTGAAGTGGGGTAAGATATGGGGATGATGTAATGTGGCCAAGTCCAGATGAGGAAGGCGGGGCACCCGCAGCTTCTGTTGGGGTACACTTGATCAAGTTTGGAGTAATTCACAAGTCGCCCACGTATCTGGAAAAGCCCTCCGTGGGTCTGATACCTCGACACTGCGCAGAACACGGTAGATATAGAGGGGGGCGTGGGGGCTGGAATGGAAGCTATGGGCAGCAGTTCTTGATGCCGCCTCATGTCACAAAGCTTGGTATCTTGGCTGGCACATACCCATGGACGGGTCACTCGTGTTCCATTCCACCCGCGAACCATTGTGGTAGAAGTGAGTATGATCATGAGTGCGCGACAAGCTTCTGAGACTGCCCTGTCAATTCACGTCATTTCGATCCTTCGACCACCTTGACTTGATTGATCACATCGATCAAAGCAGCACTCACGGATCGAAGGGGCGATGCTGGTACTGCAGCTACCCAATGAGCTCTCTGGAAAACCGAAGAAGGATCTCGTCAGACATGACTTGAAATTCGATTCGGCTGCGGATAGCTTGACCGTCTTCTTTCTGGCGAATGCCATGATAGAATTGGAAGCAAGAGATCATGGAGCGATTTTCAAGAGCGAAGGTCTGGGTTGCCGGAATTACTACCACAAACTGAATGCAATATCGACCTTGTTTGATGCAAACGTTTGCTGATTTCTGAAGAGCCTAGTCGATGCTGTCCGGAAGACACCTTCGCACAGGTGAAGTGCCTAGTCCGTTCGACTCTCTGATGATATCGGCGAGGGGCGCCTTAGTATTCCCTAGACGCCGAGCCAGGGCAGCCTCAAAGTCCGACTTGGTGATATCTCCGTGTAGAATGCCACGGGCAGTGTCCATGAACTCTGTGAACAGGCGAACAATGCTGGCTTCATCAGGATCTGATCCGTGCCTCGTCCAGAGTAGGGAAGCCTTGGGCTGATCCAGTGTGGGAAAGAGGTATCGGCGAGTGCAATCGAATGCATCAAAATCTTGACGCGTGGACGCAATCCAGCCGTTGGAGTCTCCGCGATGGTGAATGTGTACCGACAGCTCGCTCTGGCGTGGGAATTTCACGTAAAGGTTGCGAAAGGCCTTCCATAGCAACGTAGGTGCTTCGTACGCGAACCAGTATCCACTGGCTGTAGTCGTCGGATCGGTGTAAAAATCATCACTGTCAGAATGACCCGTCGAACGTAGGTTCTTGTACGCGCTGGACTCGAAAAACTCATCGATGATAGCGAAAGGCGTGATGACCACCTTTCTCATGATCTGACCAATTGACTTTGATCTAGGTAGAAAGATCTTATGCGGGTGGGGTATGTACACCTTTGACAGATCTGCCTTTCCATAGCAGTCGATGAAGAGGTCACGAAGACGACGGCAAGTCTGTGCGATAGCGTGTCGACGCACATCTACGAGGGGACTGACCTGGACAGGCGTGAAGGAATCATCGATGACTTTGAGCTGCTTCGCTCTAGCCACAGCGAACATCATACTCGGATCTGTGAATCGACCATGCGATTTGGCAATGGCGAGAAGGATCTCGTCTGGCATGATCATAAGATCGAGGCTCCTGAGTACTGCAGGAGGCCTCGCGCAGGCAACTGACATTTTGCAGGTGTGCGCAGAACTGTCCTTGTGTTGCAGGCGGTTCTTCACCTATACGAGATCAGTGGCCAGCGCCATGCCATGGAGAAGTACGGTCTCACAGGAGTCTTGCACCTATTAGTGCTCACAGAAGATGTCTCGAATCGGGATCGTCCATACAACCAGTCTTGATGCTGATCCAAACTGCTGTACGAAGTGGACTAGTCTGTCGGCGACGAGAGTGAAGAGTAGACGTGAGAGAGGAAGCGCGGTCAAGTTAAGAAAGACTTCAAACCAGGAGCATGTGACAGGCTACCAGGTTATGAAGCTCACCTGATCCTCAAACTCACCTTCACTTCACCACTCCTTATTCCAGCTTGCAGATCAAGACCACTGCACTGGTCTCGAGATCCTCATATCAATCGTGATTCATACATTCCTCCTCTATCTACCAGACCCATTGCCACAAGTCTATCTCCATTTCGTTCCAGCGACACCCATGCTCTCCCTCGCCGCCGCGCTGGCGAGGTCCGAAGCGGTGTTGGTGGTGCCGCTTACACCATTCGTTGCTGTTGAACCATTCGTCAGTCTCCCACTAGCCATCCTAGGCAGACCTGATCCCTGTCCAAGACTTGGATTACTGTTGATGCTGCTCCCCATTGCAAAACCACTGCTCAAACGTTTCACACCCCCCGCGGCGGCCATGTCCATACCGCTTGCTGTGCTAGGTGGTATGTTCGACTGTCTCCTCGTGGCTGAAATGGTGCTCTTTATCGGGCTGCCCTTGCCAATGGCCGCGCTAGGCGTGGCACCCGTGCCGCGCACTGCGGCGGACGGCGTCTGTGGTAGTGGACGCATACGAGACTCCTTGGCAGGCGTCTGAGCAGAAATGGTTGAAGTTGAAGAGACAGCTGCAGTAGCTGAGGGAGCACTTCGCTTGGTAGGAGAGGGAATGCCACCAGTTGCAACCGGCTTGTCACGTTGACCGGCCGTGCGAGGACGCAGGCGATCCGGACGTCGCATCGGTTCGTTGGCGACGAAGGGATGGCTAATAGCCTGGTCGGGCCTGAGGCGACGTTCTGGATCCCACCGCAGACACTGGGTGATAAAGTCGAGGAATGCCTCGTCATCACATTTGAGCGCCACATTGAGAGATTTGCTGGATGGCCGGCGTCTGCGGCCTTTGCTCGATACGGTGACGCGTGGCTTCCAGGAAGAATCGAAGAAAAGTTTTCGTCGTGAACACTTTTCGATAATGTCCCGTGAGGGAGGTCCGAAGATCTCCATGATGCATGCTAATTGCTCCTGTTCATTTTCGCCAGGAAAGATGGGGTATCCTGTGTATAACTCCGCCAAAATGCACCCGAAACTCCACATGTCGATACCGAGACCGTATTCACTACCCAGTATGACTTCCGGACTTCGGTAGAATCGAGATTGAATATAAGTATAGACCTTTTCGTGAGACTTGCACGAGCTGCCAAAGTCGATCACCCGAACATCAGCGCGACGTGGATCGCAAAGGAGTATGTTCTCTGGCTTGAGATCGCAGTGAATAATGTGTTTGCCCTGCAGGAGCTGTAGACAAGCAAGTATCTGCCGCGCAAATCTGCGGATCAAGCAAAGTGAGAATCCTTGGAAGGAATGCTCGCGGATAAGTTCGTAAAGGTTGATGCTGAGGCAAGGTGTCACTATGCACAGATGCGACCGGAAGTAGAATGAGGAGGTGACTGTCAATGTCGCATGAGTTCCATTTGGATCCTGTGACATGTAAGTAACGACCACGATCGAAGGACCATTTCGACTCACCCATTCCTTCAGCTTGTTGAGGATGTTGACCTCAACAAGAGCCTGCTGATGGAAGCGTTTCTTGTTCCGAATAATCTTGACAGCCACCAGTCCGCCTTCTTTGTGATCGATACAGCGTACGACTTGGCCGAAACTTCCTTTGCCCAGCACATCGATGACTTCATAACGGTACGCAAGATGGTCTCCCATGCAGATGTTGTAGTCGCCTCTCTCGTCATCGTATCCGAAGTTGGTCGTCCCTGCAGCAGAGATATCACCAACATGCTTTTTGGCATTCTTCGAGCCACAGAAGTAGACGCCTTCTTTGTAGTCGATGATTTCACCCTTTTCGTAGATATTGAGTAGACCTGCTGATGACTGGATGGCTTGCGCGGGAGTCAATCGTGATTTGGGCGTTGCCAATTTCTTCAGCTCGTCCGTCTCCTTGGCAGCACTCTCCACATCCCTCCTTTTCAAGGCCAGACGTTTCATCTCATCGTCTGCTGCCAGATCGTCCTTGTCTAGTACGGGCGCTGATGTTGGGCTCTTCCTCTTGAGTTCTGTTTGCGAGGGCTTTGCCGACGGCGCACTTGATCGCATTTGACCGAGGACAGACCAGGACGACGATCGTGGTGTGACCGTCTGTTGAGGCGCAGGATTCGAGTGCATGGCCCGGTAAGTAGTCCTGGGTGCGGATGGGACCGTGTCCGATTTCGTAGATATAGTCTCCGCCGCATTGGTGCTAGATTTTGTAGCTTGCGGGGCACGCAGTCTGTTCGTCTCCATAGATGACCTTGTAGATCCTGTTGGCGTTTTCCTGCTCGCCGCGTCGGGCTGCTCTGTCCACGCGGCAGATGCTGGCATTTTTGGCGGAGGCATCTTGGGATAATCGTGGGAGACAGAGTCTGTTGCGGTCTCTGCTTGAGTACGAGTCGCCGTCTTGGATGCGCTTCGAAAACGCAGGCTCCACTTGCGCCTGAGTGAGCTACCTGATGAGGGCGTCTCAACTTCCTCATTAGACGAAGCAGTATGAGTTGATGCCGCATCTTTGGCCATGGTCTTCGACGCTGTTCGTGGTCTTGGTCCCATGGGCTTCGACGTCTGGACCTTGATTTCCTGATGACCAAGGCTATACTCATCCGGTAGTGGCTTGTCGAGATTGGGCATAAACTCCGCGCCCCCTTTCGGCAGCGAGCCCGAGGCGAATGGCGTGATCTGCCGTTTGTTGGTGGGAACAGGCATCGGGGCCGCATTTGCGAATTGATCAAAAGCGCTGTGATCAACGCCACGCAAAGCATGATGAGAAGTACTGCTACGAAGCCCATATGCTGGTTTGGAGGTTTCATCGTCATAACGACGGTGGAACGTGGCCTTCGAAGCAGTCATCGGGGTGCTTGGCGTCTTTGCAAATCCACGTTTTGGGGGCGGTGTAGTGTCTCGTCCATCGACTTCCTGCGATGGGTGAGGTAGGGCAGCAATCCTCGCCGCAGTAGGTGTGCTTAGAGGTTGGAGACTGAGAGGGGGTAGTCGAATGGGCTGAAGGCTCTTCTTCTTGGGTGCCGGCGTCTGAGGAGCATTGTTTCGAGCTTCGTCTATCGAAGGTCTCGCACTGGACGCTTGTTGCGCCACGTACTGCTGAGGTCCAGGAACGCTTAACGACTGCTTTCTAGAGCCACCCGAGTTCCTCACGGAATTGTGTCCCAAATCATGTTCGTACGGGTTTGCGGACGTGGCTGACATTGGCTGGTCGTTGTACAGGGATTTGGGAATATTTGCGAAGAAAGGTGTATCGATCTGCTCTTGCGGCGACTCATACGCTTTGGGAATCGCTGGGACCGGCGGGACGATCTCTTCATCCTGAGTCTCTGCCGATGAATACACGTTTCGAGCTCGGGGAGTTGGAAGCCTGGAGAGTGATGGACTTTGGGTCATACGAGGTAAACCAGGATTGTTGACGGTCCGGAGGGACTGGTGGCTCGAGCTTCTAGACAAACTGGTCGCCGACATGTACAGATTGTTCGAATCTGGTGTGCCACGAGCAGACGATGGTGTCAAGCTCATCTTTCGTGGAATCATCGATGGCGACTTTGCTGTGGTTCGAAGGTCTGGCATTGGCTCGAGCTGTTGTGCGGGTGGCGAGGGCTTACTCGATGGCATCGGGTTCTGCATCATTGAGAGCCTTCTCAATCTTCTCGCATCCGTTGGACTAATCGTCCTTGCACCCAATCCACTAGCACGACCCGATTGTCGCTTGTTGCCAGACGAAGATGGTGTCGTAGCACGCAGGTGGTTCCTTCCGGCAGCCGGTCTACTAGACGACCTGGCTCTTTTGTGGTGATCGGATGGGGTCGTGGGATCATTGGTTTGCGCGTTCCCTTGCTGGCGCGGTGGAGGTTGCATCGATTTCGCTTGAGAGCTTCTGGTTGGCGCCATCGCACGGGGAAGGTCATTGCTGGCGGCATTGGCCTGAGAAACCAAAGTTCGCCTGCGTGATCTGGACAGGGGCGAGGTCCGAGAGCTGTCTGGTTGCGATGTTGGGGCAGAGAGAGGTATCTCGTAGTCTTGTGGCTTTCGATTGTTGAGCATGTTCGTGAGGAGACCCGGGCCTACCGATTTCCTGGGAGACCTTGCATTTGCTATCGGCGGATTGGAAGTCTGTCCGACAGTCGGAAGTGCACTAACTCTCCGCGATCGCACGGCCAGGTGGGAGTCTTTGGCATATGATGATGCCTCCTTTTTACTTTGAGACAAATTGCGTCGAGGAGCAAACGACTCGGAGCTAGACGATTGTACCGATTGACCAGACGGCACTCGCATGTTATTCTCCACCGCTCGGCCCCGTGCATATTTCGGCGTAGTGGCGGATGGGTTCACGTCATTACTAAGGTCGTCCATGGAGAAGCTGCCAGCGTGTCCGTTGGTTGTAAGTTTAGTCTCGGAAGTGTGCTCGTAGGAGGCAATGCTGCTTTGAAAATCATCAAAGTTGACAGGGGGGAGGAAGGAGAAAGTCTGAGACTCTTCGCGCGTCGGAAGCTCTTTTCGCGCGATCTGATGACCACCTGCAGTACCTAAGCTGACGCGGTGTTTGGCTGTGGTCTTGGTCAAAACAGGCATACTCGAGGAAGCAGGCAGCTGCGACCCTCGAGCGTCGGTAGAAGGTTGTCGATTGCCCTCGCTGAATATCCTGGCAAGATGTGTTAGACCAGATTGTACTCTGGCTTGACCGAAAGTCATCTACGAACCTCTTCCCGGCATTCTCCAGCGGCCGTGGGCCGTGAAGCGTACCTGAAGGCTGTCTGCTGCCAACAGATCTCTTTCTCGACAAAAGACTAGACCTGGAGTCTCCAGTCTGCTTCATTGCAGAGGCAGGCATGCTGGGTTTCCGAAACGTAGAGTCGTCGTCATTGGGGTTGTTGGTGCGCAAGAATTTCTTGCGAGAGCGGGACTCTGCTGGAGAGTATGAGTGAAGTCATACTTGGGTGAGAAAGACACATACCATCCGTACTGGAATCCTCGCTCTGGTTGTGATTTGCTCTTCCAAACAGAGACCTGGAGCGGTCATGAGACTGGTACCGCGTTGTGACCTCCATCTCTTCGGCCTGGTCGGGCTCTCACGGCAAATAGGTCGAGGACTAGAGTCCTGGCGGCGAGTTGAAGAGGTCCCAGCATCTGTCGATTATAACATGGCGGCCATCAGCAAGCTGAAGAATTGACGAGCGTCCTGGTGGATGTAGGAAGGAGGGGTCTGCATCTGGGCCGTCGACGCGAGAGAATTGTTCCTGACACGGGAGCACTCTCCTCTAGGTCCGGATCAGTCGAAGAGGGCGTCCGGTGTGTTGCAGTAGAGTTTCTCACTGGCCGACACGATAGAATACTCGACATGTAGCAGCCAGGAGGTATCCGCTGTGTATTCGACGAATGGCGCTTTGACCGCTAGAGATCGCCCTAGATTGGCCAGAGAAGATCTGCACCGCAAGCCTGTGCGCCCTGACAACCGCCCAGGCACACAAGTTTATTAGGCCTTTCAATTTAGGATTGTGGAGACTGTCCTGGGTGTCAAGTTTCGAGGTGTGGGCAGGTACTAAGGTGTGAAAGGCGCTGTGCAGGAGGACATGGGATATTTCACATTATTACCGGAGGCAAAGCGACACGACCGACACAGGTTTGCGGCTGGCCTTGCAAGTGTGTGTCGTCTACTGCCATGGAAAACATGCGTCTGAAACACTCCCTCCCCACACGTCATCTGATAGACCAATCCACAATTTCCAGTGTGTCCCTCGCAATCCATTGTTTGAACACTCTCCCGTACAACGTGACCGGCGACAAGCCCACGCGTCTCTCCTGTGGCTTGACTGTTGACTGTTGACAGCTGCCATTGATCAAGCCACACGACCCTTGGTCGAGTTCCGACTGACCTCGCTCGCCGGCTTGACCCCACCATCCACATGGCAGTCCGGTCATAGGACGGACAGAAATACTGCATCACCCCAACCATGCCTCGAGACCCTCTCATAGGTCTGGTGGGAAAGCCCTCATCCGGCAAGAGCACGACGCTGAACAGTCTTACGGATGCGACCTCGAAAGTAGGTGCGCCAGTTCACTTGTCCTGCTGTGCGCCATAGCCTGACCTTCCCACCAGGAAATTTTCCGTGAGCTCACACAGATGTCGTGCATAGCCGTCGGTTTTGCTCACGGTTGTACAGCTTCACAACGATAGACCCGAATCGCGCAGTCGGCTACCTGCAAATACCCTGCGCGTGCTCGCGGCCGAACCTCCCCAACCCCTCATCGACCCCGCTATCCGAAAGATGTAAGCCGAACTATGGGTCTTGCATCGATGGCACGAGATCAGTACCAATAGAGCTCCTGGATGTAGCAGGTCTAGTGCCTGGTGCACATGAAGGCAAAGGGCTCGGCAACAAGTTCTTGGATGATCTCCGGCATGCCGACGCTCTCATTCATGTCGTCGACGTGAGTGGAACAACGGATGCAGAAGGCAAAGAAACAAGGGGCTATGATCCCTCAGTGGATATAGCATGGCTACGCGGCGAGATAGTCCGCTGGATACTCGGCAACCTGATGGAGAAATGGTATGTCGTTCCGGTCTCCCGCCCCTTTCCCTCAACTCCAGCTAACACCACCACCAAGGGGCTCCATCAAACGTCGGCACACCGCCATCAAAGCCACCGCGGTTGAAACCCTGCAGGCTCAACTCTCAGGCTACGGCTCCACCTCTGTGACCATCGCGCGCACCCTCGACCGCCTTGCCCTTAAAGTCCCCCTGCAAGACTGGGACACGGCGACCATAACCCTCGTAGTCGAGACCTTTGTCACGGAGAAATTCCCCACCGTCCTCGCCCTCAACAAGATCGACCACGCGGACGCGGACCAGAACATTGCCAAGATCGCAAAGGCCCACCCTCCAGAGTCCCTCGTCCCCTGCTCCGCCATCAGCGAAGTCTTCCTCCGCCGCCTCGCGAAACAGGGCTACGTCCGCTACGTCCCCGGCACCGAGTTCGTGGACACGAGAGACGACCTCATCGACGCCGGCGAGGCCGACGGGGCAGGCCTGAAACCTCTCGACGAGAAACTGCGCACCCGCATCGAGAACCTGCGCGATCTGGTACTGTATCGCTTCGGCAGCACGGGCGTGCACCAGGTCCTGAGTCGCGCGGCCGAACTCCTCGGCCTCGTCCCCGTCTTCCCTGTCAGGAATATACATACCTATTCCGGCGGGGAGAGGGAAGGGGGCGTCTTCAGGGACTGCGTCTTGGTCAAGAAGGGGAGTACCGTTGGGGAGGTGTATAGGAAGGTCATGGGGGATGCGCCATTGGCGTACGTGGAGACGGTCGGGGGCGTGAGGGTGGGCGAAGGGGACGTGGTGGAGAGGGGGAGGAACGATATCTTGAGTTTCAAAGTCGGTAGGGCTTAGCTCCGGTGCATGGGGTTGGTGTCGATGTGCAGGGCCGGTATGGCGTGCAGTGCAGTGTAGATCATGTACGGTAAATCATGTCCAATCCCTGGATGCGACCGGATGTTGGACCGGGATGATCAAGTGGAGATGCAGATGATGAAGTACCTTGATGGACAAATTCACATGTGTACTTGAACATTGCAAATCCATCGATTTGTGGCGCCATTTCATCTGTATCACATCTTAAGGACATCCACAGTCGGTGCGCGAGGAGGACATGACTTTTCTTCAAGCGAGCTACAATTCACCACCCGGTATCTACTTGCCCCAACAAGTCCGCTCATGTGCTCGATCAACAGCTGTCGATCTATGCCTTCATGTCGACAACGCACCTGATGCAGTCGCCAGCCTTCATGTCACCGAACGCCTGGTTGATCTTGTCAATGGGTTGACGGTGGGTGATGAACTCATCGACCTTGAGCTTGCCGGTCATGTAGTCGTCAACGAGATCGGGCAGCTGCGTGCGACCCTTGACACCACCGAAAGCGCAACCCTTCCAGACACGACCCGTGACGAGCTGGAACGCTGATGGAACCGTCAGTACATGATGTAACGAATCGAACATCGAGAAGTGGAAACTTACGCCTGGTGGAGATCTCCTGACCAGCAGCAGCGACACCAATGACGATGCTCTCGCCCCAACCCTTGTGGCAGGCCTCGAGAGCGGACCTCATGACATGGACATTACCGGTGCAATCGAAGGTGTAGTCGCAGCCACCGTCCGTCATCTCGATGAGCTTCTCCTGAATGGTCTGGTTCTGGAGGTTCTTGGGGTTGACAAAGTCGGTGGCGCCGAACTTTTCGGACCACTCCTTCTTCGAGTCGTTCACATCGACTACAATGATCTTGCTGGCGCCCTGCTTGACAGCTCCCTGGATGACGCTCAGACCGACACAGCCCGCGCCGAAGACAGCTACATTGGAACCCTTCTCGACACCACCCTTGCCGGCTGTGATGACTGCCGCGCCGTAGCCGGTCGTGATACCACAGCCGAGTAGGCAGGTACGGTCCATGGGCGCCTTGTCCGTGATGGCGACGACGGAAATGTCGGCCACGACAGTGTATTGCGAGAAGGTCGAGGTGCCCATGAAGTGCAGCAGGGGCTTGCCCTTGCAGGTGAACCGGGAGGTGCCATCAGGCATGACACCCTTTCCTTGTGTTGCCCTGATCTTCCCGCATAGATTTGTCTTGCCCGACTTGCAGAATTTGCACTCGCCGCATTCCGGTGTGCTGAACAGGGGTGAGCAAAAAAGGGTTCCTCATGATAGGCCAGGCATACTCACTAGAGCGCAACGACATTGTCGCCAGGCTTTACGTTGGTTACTCCCTCACCGACACTCTCAACGATACCGGCACCTTCGTGACCCAGGATGATGGGGAAAGCACCCTCGGGGTCCTTGCCGGAGAGAGTGTAGGCATCGGTGTGGCAGACGCCAGTGTAGTAGATTTGAATGCGAACCTCGTGGGCCTTGGGAGGAGCTACCTCGATTGTTTCGATGGACAGATCTTTCCCAGCTTCCCAGGCCACAGCGGCTTTGCAGGAGATGGGCTTTCCGGCGGTGTCGGACATGGTGTTGTTTGGACAATCGTGGAATGGGCAATGGGTTGAGACTTGAGATTGGCGGAGAGGGAATGAAGACGGAGGGAGAAAGAGTTTGAGATTGTAGATGCAGGAAAAAGAGCCCTGGTCTAGCGTAGGTGGTAGTGTCGTGAGGAACCGGACTAGATACCTTAGGAGAGAGAGAGACGCTGCGGCGTCATACTACAGGTATCTTGGTGGGGGTTGCCCCGCGCCTTGTCCTGGACCTCTACGCGAAAAGTTCTTGACTCTTGCAGTCCAACGAACGAAATGATCACCGATGGTCGTCACAAATTAATCTATTTGTTCCGCACGTATCCCCACACAGGATGTGTTCGCCGTCTTGGTGAGTCCTTTCTAGACCACTCTTCGTCCTGTCTTTCGGAAGCAAGCAAGGCCATATGCCGAATCCACGGAATCCATCCGAAGATCGACCGAGAGAGTAACCCGGCAGTCGTATTTGCAGGTCCGATGACGGGAAGCCTTTCTCATCTAGGAGTCTATATCCGGGCGCAAAACATTCCCGACTTCATGCTTTCGAACTAGAAGTCTTCACGCACGATCTGCTTTATATCCGAATAGGCTCATCATTTCCCCTATCTATCACTAACATGTGGCCGCTACTAAGCGGAATGCCCACAGGAAGGGTATCTTCAGAAGCGGCAGCCGGACCGTGTCAAAACCGGGCGTGCCTTGGAGAAACGAGCTGTAATAAAATGGTACATCACTTCTCGACCCAGGTCCCTCTGTCTTGAGGCTGAGCCTGTACAAAAGAAATTCGTTGGACGCGATCCTTTTCGATCAGTGTGGCTCTCACCGAGCCGCACAAAAGGCCGCATTTGCCATTCTCTTGGCGAGTTCCGCTTGGTAAGGCACCGATCCAGGCAGCTCCGTCGGTGGCAGCGGGCCGGCGTCTTTCTCCGCCACCATAGGTGTAGACCCAGGCAGCTCCGCCTTGAAGCCGAACGAATCAATGGGACTGGGCGGGATCGTTGAGCCTGGAAGCTCCATGACCGGCGCGAGACCTGCCTGGCTGTTTGCGGACCCTGTCGTGGACTCGGGCTGCGGAGTTGCCATGCGGGACGGCAGGGTAAAGGTATCGTATGAGGCGACTTGACGGATAACAGGCCCAGTCACGACGGCTTCCTTTTCCATGACGTCGGTGAACTCCCCCGGTAGTTCGACCAGGAAGGCGTGTTGCGAATGTGCCTGAGGGCGGTGTTGTGTCGAATTTGGCGCTTGTCGCAAGCCTGTGGGGTTGTTTGATATCTTACTTTGTTTCGACAAGTGTTCACGAGTTGACCTTTTGGGTTTGATAGGCATTTGCGGAGGTGCTTGTGTAGGATGCGGCCACGCAGGAGCTGCTTCGTTGTCACCCTCGAGGAAGTGCACTACCCGCGGACCTCCACGACCTGCCGGCTCGACTCGAATCGGATGGTGCCGTACTCTTTCCATACCCATGCCTTTTAGATCCTTGGCCGACACCATTCTCGGAAGTCTTGGATCTGTACCGGTACCGGGCGCGGGCTGACGAAGCGTGGCATTTTCTGAAAGCGGCGTTCTCACTCCAGCGAAGAGACCTGTTGGACGAGCTTCGCTGTTTGAAGCTGCCGGGGCCCGATCGTTCTTGGGGCGAGTGGGCGGACTCTGACTGCGGGCTCGGCTTCGACTCCTGCTGCGCTGGCTAGCATGTCGAGATGTTTTGGTGACAGACGACCTGCGAGAGGTTCCGCGCCTACCGAGCTCTCGGATGCTCGAAGCGCGCGATACGGACCTGGGAAAATCCGACCGGCCTCGAGGCTCAGCTATTGAATTTCTCGCACCAGGAAGTGAGTCCGCTGGCAGGTAGGTTCGCTGTTTGTTCGGGTTGAGAAAACGTTTGAGATCGGGCAAACAGCCAGCCATAGCGCAACGGTTCGGCACAGGCGTCGGAGGGTGTAGATCCGACCTAGACGTGACCGTGCTTGTGTCGATCCAGTCTAGATGTGTGCGCTGTTGTATACGACGAATATCACAAGTGTCGCAAATACTGTAATAACGTATCCTGACGAGGTCGGCAGAGGGGTCGCGATTGGAGGTGCAGAGAACTGGTGATGTTGGGAACAAATAGGCAGGGTTGCAGGGTAAGGCACAGCAGGTCTTAGACGTGAAATGACAATGTCACAATGGGACGCCGTAAAGATGTCGAGGCTTGAAAGCACAGCTTGACCGGCTGATGTGAGGAGCGAATGAGACGAGCAATTGTACGAGGAAACCAACAAGACCAACCCCCAAGCTCGGTCGATTACAGCCCACTCTTCAGTGGTGGGAGGTTGGCCTTGACCTGCCTGTCGATCACACAATCCATTATGCTCTCATCTACTAAGGAGAGCCAGCTGGACGAGCGGCGAGGGCATAATATCAGGGATCAAGAATAGATGATTGGTAGATGGGAGGGGGTTTCCCCCGTTGTCCTCGACGTGTTTCAGACATTCATTACTGGGGTGCTGTATCAACACGAAAAGTCGGGCCCCTGCCCGATCCCTACGTTCCTTACCCATGCAACCCGGGGCTCTCGGGGAAGGCGTCCAAGGTCTCTCTCCCTGCTTTTGTGCTTTCTTGTGATCCGCAGGCAAGCGATCGACTCTTCCTCATGCCATGTGCGGACAAAGGAACAGCATTGCATCCACACGTGGCTGCCAACATTGGACGGATCCGCTTCGGATCGTGCCTATACAGTACACATCACGCCCCATAAGGTGATCGTCTTGTCAGCTTTCCGGCGAGAACAAGGCACATCTTTTCCTCACGCGGTCTGCTAGCCGAAGAGATGCGTCCGGCTCAGCAGTGAATAAATCACCCTGCTTGGTCCTTGTAATCAGATCGCGGGCCCCAGCTGAACCCTGGGCTCAGGGCCTTGCGCTATCATCACTTCACCAACTTCTGTAACATTTATTTCACGGAGACACGCGGCCGACGTTGAGGTGTGAGGTTGGCGACACAGAAAGGGTGCCACTCGTCCTGGCAGTATTTCCCTTCCCATCGACTGACGGCCGTACGATAGCGCATACAACAGCCGTGTACCGTTCGTGTCCGTGGCAGCCCACAAGCCCACAAGCCCACAAGCCCACCAGCCGGCCAGCCACCATCGTCACGTCTTCTCCAAGGCTTCTCCGGAACCGTTAACAAACTCGTGGACTGATAGAAACGTCCGCCGTGGCAAGACCCCGGGGACGTATGGCAATCGTCAGACACCTCGCTCGCTATAACGGTCCTATCACCACTTCTGGACCACCCCGGCGTCTTTAATCCGAAAAAACTACACCGCCCGTACTGGACGGTGTCTTACCAAGTCTCCTTCATTGCGAATCTGTGACTAGAGTAAAATGTTCCTGGACGGCTTGCAACGTTGTCGCCCTGTTGGGCTTGGTGACTAGTAGGTAACGTTTTCGTACTACGCACTCGCTTTCCATTCTCGCCTGGTCTATCAGCTGCTTCGCTCTGTGTCCACCGTTTGTCTAGCAGAGGCTTGCGGCCATGCGTGTCTCTCCTTACAAGCAGATCTCTGCATAAAGATCCTATACCATCCCACTCGAGTACGCCTATCCCACAGCTCCAGTCATCTCCATCCCGTCTCATCCCATCTCCCGATTACAATGAAGGTCACTTCTCTCGCCCTCAGCGCTGTTGCGCTAGTTCCTGCCGTTGCCGCCGGCGAGCTGGAAGTTCGTGCTGGGAAGAAGAACAATGCTGCTTTCACTGTTAGCTGCACCACCGTCGCGGCCCAGTCAAAGTACCAGACGACTACCCCCGTCTGGCCGGGCACAACCTTTTCCACACGCCAGGACCGGGCGACCGTCAAGTCCACAGTCTTCACTCCCGTGACATCCACAACCACCTCTACCTTGATCAAGAGGAAAAAGACTCAGACCAACACCGTGACCAACACCGTTACCGTAAGTAGACTGCCAGATATACGAGAAGAACTGCACTCATTCATCTTCAGGTCAGCAAGACAAACACTGTCACCGTCACTGCCACCTTCACTGGCAAGGCCAGGACCATCTCCCCCGACCCGACCACCTCTACAATCGCAACCCCGTCTGGTTTCGTCCCAGCGGCCTCTGCTCTCGCCTCAGTCAATGCGAAGCGAGATGCTCAGAACGGTGGGAACAAGAAGGCCACGATTTGCATCAAGTCTTTCTTCGCCCAGAAGACACAGGTCATCGATCTGCCCAAGACGACAATCACGAACACGGTCACCAAGCCAGGCAAGACTACCAATTACATCACAGAGACGCAGACGGTCACGAAAGCTGGCACAGAAACAACGGTGGTGACCACCACAACGACCAAGACCCGCAACGTCGCTGTTACCGCTTCCACCTCTACCACCGTCACACCGATCGTGACTCTCGCACCCCGAACCGTCAAGCTCTACAGCGCTTGCGCCGAGTTCAATCTCCTCGACTACACCCTCTCCTCCGCCACCGCCACACCCGACAACTCTACCGACACAGGCGATGATGACTCGTCAGATGGTACCGACGACGGCGACTACTCCTACTCCAAGAGGATGCGCCGATCGGCTCGCCTCGTCGCAGCTCACAACGCCATCAAGCGCTCCGTCTTCCCCAAGATGAAGATTGCTCGTCGCGCACTCAACCATGTCGGCATCAACGCCGTCGCTGCTGGCTCTGGTATCACTGCCGTTGATAAGGACGACATTGACTCTGCGTACGACTGCTGCGCTGCTTGCCAGGAGACCACCAACTGCGTAGGCAGCTCGTACTCTGTCGATGGATGTACGGTATACACTGGAACCACTTGCCCGGCCAGCCAGGCGTCGACTGCCGGCACTTTCACCTTTGATTCTGCGGATCTGCTTGCTGAGGGCGATGGCGAAATCGTCAGCAACGGCAAGTGTGGCACGTGGCAGTTTGGCGGTGACTCGGCTGGGTCCAGCGATGACACTGGGAATGATGATACCTCGGATGACGCATAGGCGGACTTTTCTTTCTGAAATGGATATAATAGGGATACTACAGCTGGTAGCTCTTGTTGCAATCGATTCGGTTCGACTCAAAAACCAAAGACATGTGTCAAAACCCTTACTTATGGTGATTAAGATCATGTGTCTCAACCTTATGATACCCACAGTCTTTATTCAGATCAGGATGTGTGAGATGAAAGTCACCTCATCTCGAGCAACGAGGTTGTGCGTCCTGACGCCAAGAAAATCCCCATCTCCCTGTGAGCTTGAACCTAGCTTCCGTCTACCTGTACCAACGACAGCGCAATCATGGACAGAGCCTTGGATGATATTATAAGCGAGCGTCCCGTACGAATGCACCGTATCAGACACACTCTTCTCGTCTAACGTTCTGTAGCGCGGCAATCGCCCAAGTGGACCTCGCGGCGGAGGCACTCGACGACCTCCACCTCGAGACTACGAAGCTGGGCCTCGAGATGGCATCAAAAAGGTGGAGTCCTTCAGGGCATTTCGTATGCTTCACATAACTGACAACACGCCAACCAGGTTCTTACCACCCGCAAACCCTGATTTCGAAGCTCCGAGGACGACTCCTCTGCGAACCCGTCAATGGATAAGCGACATTCGAGCACAGCAGCTGACCGGCCTGTCTGCCAATAGTCGTATAGCTCAAGAGAACCACCACGGAATCTAGACAGGTGAGAACAGACTTATATATATCATGTTGTCGGGCTCTATCTGATGGCGCTGTAGCGAATGGGTCCACGACAGATATACAGATGAGAACGAGGGTGAGCAGACTTGGAGGCAGTCGACATACAACACTTGATCTGATGAAACAAAAGGCCGTAGACCTAGCCGTCGAGATCAGCACGCCAGATACAGTCCCAGTCCCGATCGTCGAAGGTATGCATCGCTGTACCATCTCACCCTTCGCCAATCTTATCATTACCAGAGCGCCCTCGGACGCCAAATTACGCGTCGAGAATCTACACTACGAGCTACTCGAGCCGGAAGTCCGTGTATGTGCCATTTCATCAAGCTCGCCATCAAGTCACTGAACTATCCAAGGAACTCTTCTCCCGCATCGGCCCCGTCAAGACCGTCCAAGTCCTTTTTGATCGCCACGATCGCACCACAGGCACCGCCTTCGTCACCTACCACTCACTTTCCGACGCTCGTCAAGCTGTCCGCGACTTTGATGGCGCAAACGCCTTTGGGCAGCCCATTCGTGTGGCCTTGCTACCCCCTACCGACTCCCGCGGCAGTCGCAACCCCTTTGATAGTGTCGAGAAACCGTCGCGCTCTCTTTTCGAGCGCATCGACGCTGGAGCCGAAGGGCGGAGTCCGGAACGCAGAGGTAGAGGTCGTGGGCGGAGGAGCGAAAGTCCCGCGCGCGGACGCAGGGAAGGAGAGATTGATCGCTATATTCCTGGCGATAGAGGACGGGAAAGGAGTCCGCTCCGACGGAGGGGTGGCGGAAGGGAGAGCGGCAGAAGGCCGGGAGAAAGGGCAGGCGGACGTGGTGGAAGAGGCGGGAGAAAGACCGACGAGAGTGGACGACCGCTTGTTGGTGGCAGACCAAAGAAGACGCAGGAGGAATTGGATGCTGAGATGAATGATTATTGGGGCAAGAGTGGTGAGAACGGTACGGCGGAAAATGGAACGACAGAACAACAGGGTGGCGGGGATGGAGATGTTGAGATTGATCTGATGGTGGAGTAGTGTGTTTATTCTCAAGGGGATCACTGTCTCTGGTGTAGTCACGATCCATCACCAAAAATCTACTCCAACCCGGACCCATCGATTTGCTTCCACATGGACTCTGTGATGCCGATCCTCCTCTCAGGCCCACTGGTGAGTGACCTTGGTGAGTGACCTGCCGACTGGCTATATCGTTGGCTGTGCCTCTATACATCCGCCCGCTGACGACTCCCGCTTGGGAGGATCCCGTATGTGACTGGACCGTCGTTTTGCCTTTGAGTTCTGCTACGAACACGCAACGACTTGATCTCGCTATAGGCCGCACCCTTGCTTTCCTCATCATGCTTGTGATTTTGAAGCGGGTCCTTTCGATCTTCGTACGTCGAATGTTACTGCTGTCCCTTCTAGTATATCAGCTCATCTCCAGAGCCCGTATGGCTCGCGCGTCGCCTTCCACAGTTTGATCGTCCCGTCCTCGCTTCCAGTCGCGTACAGCTTGCCGTCCGGGGAGAATGCAACTGTCCACACGGGCCCGTGATGTCCCTTTAGCGTTTCTGTTCGAACGTCAGTGGATGATCTCGATCCATGTGTCAGCCAGTGTTACATACCCAGCTCCTCCTCCGTCTCCAGATCAAACACTCTCACCCATGTGTCCCCACTACTGCCCGTGACGAACCTCCCACTCGCCTCGTTGACAGCCACGCAGGCCACCTCCTTCTGCATCTTGACCTGTTTCCTCAGCGACCCAGGCCTCCCGCCTTCGAAGAAATACGCGCTCTTCCCCGCTGCCACGGCCAAGGTCCCCGAACCATCCCCCTCCCCCTCGACGACATTCAGCTCACAGCTCCCCACCAGACCCTCCACCTCCGCCTCGGCAATGGGCCTCTCCGCGGTCCTCAGATCCCACCACCGAACCACTTTATCATCTCCCGCGGAAACAATCTCCCTCCCCGCCTCACCCGTCCAAAGCAGACTCTTGACCGTACCAGCATGCACGCCCCTACCCACCTCATCGAACGCTTCCTTGGCCCCCTCCCCAACCCTCGCCAAATCCCACACCTTGACCCTCTTTTCCATACCCCCCGTCACGACCTTGACCCCGGCCATCCTCGCCGTTCCCCCCTGCCCTTGCCCAGACCCAGACCCGCCCGGCGTCCCAATCGCCACAGCACGTACAATATGCCCCTCCCCCAGCGTCGCCAACGTCTCTCCCGTAAACGTATCCCAGACCCGAGCGCTGAAATCCGCACTTCCCGTGACCGCCAGCCCTGCGTCGCGACTAAGTCGCGCGGACCACACGGCGCCCTTGTGGCCGAGGAAAGTCCCGATCCAGTCCCCCGTCGGACCGTCGCGCAGCATCGGGTTCTGGTCCTTGCATGTCGAGAGGAGGAGGTAGGATGCTGGGGTTGGGTGCGAGGTTGTCGGGGAGGAAGAGGAGGTTGTGGTCGAGGGGAGGATCGAGGAGAAGGTTAGGTGTGTTATTGGTCGGGAGTGGCCGTGGCAGGTTAGTGGAACGGCTTTGGTCTCGGACATGGTGGTACTGGTGGGAGGGCGAGGGAGGTGATGTACGTGTTGTTTTNGTGGGGGGGGTTGATGGGTAGGCAGGCGGGTGGTTCGTTTGAGATGGTGGAGGGCAGTACGATGGTCAGAATAAAAGGTCAGGCTGAAATGAGAGCAGCAGGAAGAAAGAAATGATGGTGGGATGCAATGGCCTGTGTAGCGAAAGGAATAGCTTGTTGATGAAGCTCAGAAAATCATCCCGCCGCCAGAAAGCTCGCCCAGGGTCCAGTTCCACAGTGTCGGTACGCTTCAATCTCAGGGGTACATCACTTCACAGCGGTCGGGTCACTCATCTCATAGCGATTAGGTTGTTCACTTCATTCGGCACCCGATGCCTCTACTTATTTTTCTTTCTCATATCTCGTCAGCACGATCGCCGTGTCATTGACCATCTACTCCCTCCTTCCTCGCCCTGGCCTCCTCGACCGTAATGACCCTCACCTTTGTATCCTCTCCCGCAGGCATGATCATCCCCACTCCACTGTCTGCTTCACTGCTTGGCCCCCCTCTCCCCTTTCTGACTAGCTCATGATCATAACTACTCGGGTCAATGCCCACTATACCTCCTAGGTTGTTTCTGTCACCCGGCACACTGAATTCTCTAAACGCATACCGCCACTCGTTGAGATACGCCCTCACCGCCTTTCCGATCTTGTCCTTTCCGTTTTTCGAATGGTGACCCGTGCCGCAAATGGCGTATAGCGGGCGTGAGGAACTCCTGTGCTCAAGGAGGCAGTCATTGAGGTAGGAGACTGCTTCTTCTGGATGAAGACCTGGGCTTGTCAGTACGCTTCTTTGTCCGTTGCATGTATTCATGTTACCGTGCAAGTCCACGTAGAGCTCCTTCCCGGAGCCCTGATGCTTGTTCCTCTCCTCGTACAATATCCTTGCAGCTTCTCGGTGTGCCTCTTTCATCAATTGATTTTCGGTTTGGCCTTTGCCGCTCAAGACTTTCGCCCCTCGGGTATCGTTCCTATTCCAAGCTTGCGCTGCGCCTTGAAGGAATTTGTTACGCAGACTGCCATGTTTGAACGCCTCTGCTCTTGCTTTCAGATACGCTCGGTTCGCTTCTACGCCAGTGTCGAGCCATGGTATATGCTCTGGCGGTGGTATGGCTTGTGCTGAAGGGCCAGTCTCTCTGCTGCCTGTGAAGGAGTTGACGGGTCGAAGTCCTCGTCGTGTCTGGAGCATAGGAATTGGTGATGCGGGTACTGGCGACATTTTCACGACATCCGCCATGGATGAGGGGTTCATGGGTGTGTTATCTCTGTGCGTAGCATGACCGTGGCCTCGTTTGCCGTGATGCCGCTTGACTGACCTGGTACTTGCTGCAGATCCTAGACTCGGAAAGGCGTCGTCGTCCTGAAAGGAAAGAGTAGAGGGTGTCGCTGCTCGTGAGGTGTGTCTGCTGGTCGGCCGCGATTCTGGTCTGCTCCTCAGGCCGCTGGGGACAAAGTTGGCAAAGGGGTTCATGGCGGATTGTGCAAGCACAGATGAAGTCGATTGTGGTGAGCCCACGGGCGGAGAATCCAACGACTCGAATGGATTCGATGTAGACCTCTGTAGTGACGGGAAAGAGTCCAAATCCTGCACGAGATCCGGCTGTGTTGGAGGAGACTTTGAATCGTCGACATTCAGTCGGGACATTAAAAGAGATGGATCATGTGAGAACATGCATGCGCTCCCAGCTAGACAGTTCCCGGCCATCCAGTACTTGCAAATATGATTGGTGAGGTCATGGCTGAAACGACAGTCGGCTCTCGCACAGTGACCAGAGGCCAGGAAGTACCTGCACACAATAGGACTCTTTGCTTGGCCAACTGGCGTCAAAGGACGGGATGTGGGACTCATAGACTTGCCCACGAGAATGGTCTTTGTCTGATCCTGAGGCGCAAGCTGATCACCCTGACCATGGGAATCCATCAAGCTTGAGATGGTCTGACTGAGATCATAGCCGTTCGACTCGAGTATCTTTGCCAGCTCCTCGTCAGTCTTGTCGTCCCGGAGCACGGATCGAATGATATCGAAAGGGCTCATGTCAACATTGACGGGCTGCATGAATTCGGTCGAGGAAGGGTTGAAGCCGCTATCGCCCCAGGAAGTCGTGCTGCTTGCATCGTCGTTCACAAGCCAATCGACGTTATCACTGCCCATGTCGCCATATTGTTCCAGAGTCGGACTTGGCTCACTGAATTGATAGGCGCTTAAGGATGGACTGTGCGGAATCTGAGGTGTCACGTAGGCCAAGCGTGGTGATGCCCGTGGAGACGGAGATGCAGTAGACGACTTTGCACGCTTGAAGCTCGGAGGGGCGACACCAAAGCCAGGGGGTGGATTGATGTTTCCGCTTACACTTCTTGGAGAGGATGACAGGGGTGTTCCCGATCGATTGATCTGCCAGGGGGCCGGCGATGGTCTTCGAATGATGGTCGTTCTAATGGGAGGTGGAGAGGTGAATCCGCTATCACCGCGGTGCCGCCACAGTACTCCCAGCACGGCGTCCTCTAATGCTTTGCCGGAGATGTTCAACTCTTTCCGTAGCAGGTCTTCCAGCTTATCTGTTTTGTCCTCTTCCCCGAGCGATTCATCCTGCAACACCGGGACACAGAGATCGTAGATCGAGTCCGAGACCATGGTCGCAGACACTCAGGATTATAGGGTTATAGGCGAGGGAATATGCGCGTATTGCTGGGTTCTTGTTGCCGCGACATGAAGCAGGCCAGGTGACGGGTGAGGAGGGGCAGACCGAGCTACGTCAACATCAAAACATTGACCTGGTTGCAATTCTTATCGTTGCAGTCGGCGCTGGTGTCGAGCTGCGGCGGATCCGGCTGTATGCGCTGGGCCGCAAGATGTCACCCAGGGTGTGGTATGGGAATGTTTGTCGAGAAGCGGGAGGCCGTCACGCAAGCGGTCGATCGGTGGACGAGAGGGACGCTGAGTGACAGAAGAGGAGCGTGGGGAAGCTGAGTGCCGCCGCCGTGGCTGAGGAACGCTAGGCTTGTTCGCTCGAGAGTTTGCCGACCAATGGCTCGCGTTGCCAAACTGCCTGCGAATACAGATAATATCTCTCGAATAACAGCACATCAAGTCATCATCATTCAGGTGCAAACTTGTTGTTGCATAGTAAACCCTTGGTGCCGATCACTGCTGTTGGTGTATGCAGCCACCTCAATAGCCATATAATCATACAGTGACTTGGGCCACTGCTTACATACCCAACATACCTCTTCCGCTTCTCTGCCACAAGATCATGTCGACGACAGAGACACAGACACTGCTGGCCGATCAAATTATCGACCCATCCATACAATCCGCACCCGAGCTTTCATTCCTGCCGTACCTCAAAGCAACCTACTCATTCGGCTATCCCTCCAAAGTCCACCGACCGATATGCGAGCCGTATCGCAAGGGTCAGTGTCCCTACGGACCGGCATGTCCTGATCAGCACTACACTCCGGCGAATGAAAGATCTGGGATTGGACATTTGATCTGCAAGCACTACCAGCGAGGCTTGTGCAAGAAGGGAGAGACATGCGAGTTTGCGCACACGTTCGATCTGCGCGGCGAGAGGGAGTGCAAGGAATTCAGTCGCTTCGGTATATGTCCACAAGGAGATGAATGTGAGTTCACAGAGGCAGGGCTGCGTCCTATAGGTTCCCGGGCTGATCATGACAGGTACATACATCCACCTCCCACCTACTTCACCATTACGACTCCCAGCGTGCCCACATTATGCGCGCGGCTTCTGCCAACTCGGCCCATATTGCAGTATGCGACACGTCAAACACGACAAGATATGCTCGTTGTATATCAGTGGGTTTTGTCCAAACGGTCGCGCGGGACCACCTGGCAAGGACGGGGTGATCTTGTGCGAGAATGGCGCGCACCCCAAGTGGGTACCGGAAGCGGAGCTGAAGAAGCCTGAGGTGAAGATTTTCAAGACAGAGGAACAATTAAGGCGAGAGCAAGAAGAGCGCGAGGACGAATTCTACGCCGAGGAGGAGAAGAGAAGGGAACGGTTCGAGAGGGGCGAGGGCGGTGTAGGCAGGGGCTGGGGTAGGAGACGGCGAGGCAGAGGTGGTGCCTGGCGAGGTAGAGGGGGCTGAGGAGGTCAAACGAAGAACATTGTGCGTCGACGATGCATTGTCTTCACGGACCTCCATCACTAAGAGCCGGATAGTGTTATGGGGAATATGGACTAAAACGCGCAGATGCAACAAGACAGTGAGGCCCCGCGCAGTGGCTTGTGTCATTTCGTACCGCACATGTCAGCCATGATGGAGGCGACGCAATGTAGCTACTAACTACTGTGCATGTCAAGAAGGACCGTGTCAGCTGCGTGGTAGTGAGAGCGGGATGGTAGCTCAGCGGGGTACAAGGGTGATGTCATTGGGCTGGGATTTCATAGATGAAAGTGGCCCGCCTTGCAAGGTTGCTTGACGACAGCGCGGCAAGCGAGCAGGAATACGTGTGAAATATATATTAATGAGATACCCACCAGCCTCACGTCAGAGAATCCCTGAAAAGCAAAAACCACACAAGCCACAGAACCTGTTGAGGCTTGATTGACATCGCCGTACATACCTTGCTCATAAACCTTTACCACCACAACCACATCACCATGTCTCAGAAATTTCCCGTCCTGTTCACGATTGGCATCTCCAACAAGCACGACGTGATACTCGTCGACCCGTCCTCGTCGATGAAGGATCTGTACTCCCAGATCCAGTCCATTATCGAAAAATCGCCCAACTGCGAGGAGAAACTATCCAAGTACTCCAAGACCAAGTCTACGCATACCGTTACGGGGGTCAAGGTCCGGTGGAGCGGGGAACCCAGAGAAGCTCGACTTTGGCCCAGCGGTACGATCATCACCGAGGACAATATCGAGGCATCGCTCAATCTGGTGGCATTGCACTCCGGCAAGGATGTGCTGGAGGTAGAAGTTTCCACCAAGGAAGTCGAGGTAGAAAAGAAGGAGTAGGTCCAGTCACCAGCGCTGCTGGTGCGCAGTAAGCTAATCCCGATCGCAGTCTCCCAGGGAGGACGAACGAATAGTGGGCGGAAGGGAAGCTATTGTCGTGACAGATTTAGTAGTACGGCCAGCGTCAATGTAATGCAAGCAATCAACACGTCCAACGTCCATGGTGTGACATGTATGCTCGCCCGAGATCCGGTGACGGTGCAGCATCAACAAAAGGATCCATTTCTGTTACACTTTCACTTCACAGACCCGAGTCGTGGGATCGCGAACCAAGATCGACATGATGATCCATGATCAGCTGAGCAAGACATCACTGTGCATGATAGGCGCCACACGTGCTTCTGCCGCCGGCGCGCCAAAGCCAAGAAGCCATGCTCACACATAGGGCGGCGCGGAGCCACCATGAAATGTGTCTAGTTCGGGCGACATGCAGAAGTGTCGTCGTGGGCTGGACTTTGTTTCAGCCGGTGAAGGAAATATGGTTCACGGGTCACAAGACGAGAGCCCGCTCGGCGGCTGGATTGTCCCTACCTTTCCACACGGTGTCAAGATCCTGTGACCACCAGACAACCATCAAAAGATGCTGACGCCGGGAGGGGAAAAGATTTGGTGGAGTGGCCGTGTACCATACGTCGAGAGGCTACTTTTGCGTTGTGTTCGACCTGGAAGAGCGGGTCCTTTCAGCCTCGAGATAGGCTTGCAGAATATGTGTGAAGCGGCTACTGCAGCACGATAACGCGGGCTTTTAGTAATTCGTTGTTGCCTGTAAGACATGGCAGCCTCCAGGCCCTGTCTACGGGTACCGTCAGCATGCGCTCCCTCGACTGCAAGGCTACTCCTTCCTCCTGCAACATGGCAACCATCGCAGCCCTCATGTGTGATCGGCAAACAGGAGAGAGCGAAGTTGACCTAGTCCCATGATTCGGGACTGGCCAATGGAGAAGCAAAGAAATCAGTGCATTAGGTTGACAAGCGTGGTCGACGGCGCGCGAAAAAGGCGGAAATGTTGACGAATCACAGCGTCGAGGTCATAGTACCTTGATTGATGAAAGCTCGAGGGGATGGGATGGGATGGGACGGGGGATCGATGCGCGTTCAGGCACAGCTTGGTGCCAAATCCTTGCTGATCACAGAGAGAGAGAGACACACACACACACACACAAACAGACTCACATCCACCCCCGCCATCCTTACCTTCCTTCAGATACATGTTGCGACGGCGTGGCTTCGCACTTTCGAATGGCCCAGCCCGGCGGCGATCTGAAATTGTGCCCAACTTGACATACTAGAAGTAAATGTAACCAAAGGAAGCTGTGCATCTTTGATCTGTCTCTGATCTGCCTTGACCCTGCCTTTGACCTCCCTTGAACCTCCCTTGATCTCCCTCGCTGGCCCGTTGCAACGGCCTCATCCCAACGACTAGCACGCAAACATCTGTCCCAAAAGCCAGAAGACTCTTGCCCTAACGACACACTACTGCCCCTCGAAAGAAATAACATGCTCTCCTTCTCGACGCGTGCGTGCACTCGATTCGGTCCGCCATCCTCCTCTACCATTCTCTCCCCCCTCCCCCCTTGAGTCTCACGTCTGTGAATGGTCCCACGAGGCGTTCACATCCTGTCTCCACGATCCCAAACCGGCTTAGCATGCTCGCGGCTAGTTCGAAATTAGTTTGATAACTCGGCTCACCCTGACTTCGACCAAGTCCTGGGTCAGCCCTTGGGTCTCTCTCCCTCTCTATTCTCCCCCTTCCCCCACCTACCACCAACCCGCCCGTCCCAGAATTGGATCTAGTCGCCTTGCCTACCCTGCGATCGCCGACGACCTGTTCCAACCCGCCTCTCCTCCCATTCGATCACTGGTTGCGCGTGCCATCCGACCGCAGCTTGCACGCTGTTCCCGCGCGCATTCACTCCCTTCTCGTTGACCCGTCCTCCTTTCGACCTGTCTTCTCTTCACCAAATCGACATTCACCCATCTCTCCAATCATCCTTGCTTGCACTTTCACGGACACTTGGTCGGACATCACCAACGTCGCACACTTTCCTCTGTAACTCTCCGCGTGAGCGCGACCAGGCCACTCACCACTATCGCCAGCGGCGCGCACGCGCGTTACGGGTCGAAACCTCGTCTTCTCAAGGACTGTCGCAACAACCCGACCGTCTCGTCTCTCTGTTTCTGATCTTCCTCGCCTTCGGAAGTTGCGCCCAATTTCCTGTCTGCGCAAGTTGTCCTGAACACCCGTGAATAGCGCGACTCGGAGCTTCCTTGCGCGACCTCGAACGCCCGCGACGCGCCTTGCCGACCAGGCGCACACCACAACCTCGTCGGCGACTGTTACCAGGCCATTCGTGATCTCTGGCTGGTGTATCACGTTTGCGCGATCTGCATCTTCAACGCGGACGGCCCCCCGCGGTGATGGGAGATACCCTTGTCTACACAAGCAGTTCCCTTCCGCCATCCAGACCCAAGGACATCATCTTCGGCGGCGCATCTGCTCAAACACCTCTTACGGCCGCTCTGGCGGCCTCCTCGGCGGCGGTATTGAACGTATCAACAATGAGCATTCCTCAGCAATCGCATCAATCACCAATTCGAGAACGACGCGCGACTGAATTTACTGCCCCCGGCCACTTGTATCCAGAAACGTCGCAAGGCAGCTTCGACTCGGCTCTTCACCAGCCTACGATCGTCCTGCGCAAACTACCGCGGAGCATTGGCATCGAGGGCATTCGTACATTACTTTTGTTTGCAAAGGATCTGGTAGGAGTTCGCATCGTCGAATCGCAACCGGAAGACGCAGGCTTCACGACCGCACTTGCCACATTCAACACATTTGCAGGCGCACGGGAGGTCAGAGATTCGTTGGACGGCAAGATGAACGCTACCCAGGACGCACACATCCATGTCGAGATGCCAGCAGGGGCATCGCCCACCGATGCCGCCTCTGCACGACTGGGATCGAGGAGGAGCACCATTGACGGCACTGCTGCGCGGAGCACTGGAGCGTCTTCAGCTTCTTCTGGCAACGACCAGACCTCGCGACAGCCCTCGAGATTCAGTTCGGCATTTGGCACCCAAGACAAGATATCCCCTCCACTTGGCCCAGCAGGACAACAAAGTGGGGATTTCCCAGTTCCAGAAAGTGGCACCCGGTTTCAGTCGTTATTCTCGCCCCACTCGCCCGTCGTTAACAATGTAAGAGAAAGACAACCAAATATTGGCAAATCGGTCATCAACGACGATGCTGTCGATGACGAGACAGACGGGTTGCTGCGCGATCCCTTGGCATATGCGCGCAACGGCAGACAAGCGAATATGGGCCAGCCTTCGAACCACCAAGTTCCGACAGCGCAATTTGGGAACCTGTCACTCAACTCAAGCTTCGACGGGCCTAGTGCGCTCTCGGGCCCCAGTTCTGGGATCGCATCTCCAGCAGGCTACCAGACTCCGCACAGCGCAGCCGGCTACCAGCAAAAGATGGGCCAGGGCCAGCAGAGTGCTCCTAGCACTGGAATGCCACCTAATGGACCAGGACGTACGAGCTATCCGCCAGCAAACCCTGCTGACCAGAATCCCCCCTGCAATACTTTGTATGTCGGTAACCTGCCCAACAATACCTCAGAAGATGAGCTCAAGAGGATATTCTCGCAACAAAGGGGATACAAGAGGTTGTGCTTTCGGACCAAGCAAAACGGACCCATGTGCTTTGTCGAGTTTGAGAACATTACGCTAGCAACGCAAGCGCTCCATCACCTGTACGGGAAAATGTTATCCAACAGTGTCAAAGGCGGTATTCGGTTGAGCTTCTCAAAGAATCCTCTAGGCGTCCGGAGTGGCCAGAGCGGCATGTCTCCGAACGCTATGAGCGCCCATGGTGGATTCCCTGGGTACGGCAACGGTGTCGCACCTCCTCCAGGCTTCAATGCTCCCTCTGGGCCCCCACCAGGTCTAGCCAACGGTGCTCGGGGCGCGCCATACGGTGGCGGCCGTCCACATGAGAGCATGAGTCCCATCTATCAGGCACACCAGTACAGCATGTCTGGCGCTCCTTTTGCCTCTCAGTTGCGGATGCCACCAAATACCCTCTACACCAATGGCGGTTCTCCATCTCCTGGACCCGGTCCGTACGGTCACGGCTACTACGATTCTGCCACTCAATAATATCGCCTTGTATCTCGATGCATTTCATGTACGGACATCTCCACTATGTAGCAGCGCACCCCTGTCGTTTCCGCATATCTCGACCCACGAGCCGGCGTTACACATACCACGACCCGCAGCAATGCACGATATTTCAACAGCCATTATGTTATTACGTATTATCTACCAGGAGTATCGGCACGGGGTGAGGAAGAGCAAGATTTCGACTGTTGATGCCTTCGGGGTCATCGGCGAGAGAAGCTAGAAGGATGAATGGCGGCGGCATTGATCATTTCGCGGCTGGCAGTCTAGCAGTGCGCATGTGTTGACACCTTCTTTTCCAATCCTCTCCCTCCTTAACCACGCACACGGTCTGCGGTCTGATAGTATTTCATGATTCAATACCCCTTGAGCGAACACTAGTCGGTTGGGCTTTGGTAACAGTTTTGGCTATCGGGACGGCTGCATGGAATGAAAGCATTGTTTCCACTCTTTTGCCAGACATAGTCATCTACTCGTCGTGATTGATGTTTGTGTTATATGTTCAATTGATCGGTACTTGTATTGTGCAGGCGTCCAAGTGAAGCTAGGCCGACATCCGAGCTCGGACCACACAATGGGACTTTTTCTCTTGCCAGCTCCAATATGCATCATTCCCACAACCCATCACGCGACCACGCCATCAACCAGCAATGCACCTTCGATAACACCACTTCTACCAACTCCACCATGGCCACTTTGCCCTGCCAGTGCCGTCACATCCTCCGCCAAACCGTTCCCCTCCGCGCCGCCGCCGCCTCCTCGCCGCTCCACCCAACAACCTCTTTCTCCTCCTCCTCCTCCTCCTCCCTCGCCTCCATTCCCACAACCACCCATCGGGCTTTCTCTTCATCTCCCTCACATCAAGATGACGCCCCGGCCCGCGTCCGCCAGAAAAAGATCCCCACCCGCCTCCGCAGACGCATGTACGCCTGGTTCAACGGACCCGGCCGCAATTTCCGCGAGCCCTTGCCCGGCAGCACGAATTACATGGGGGCGTACACGCAGGAAGGAAAATTGAAGAGGGTCGATGCGGCTGGCAGGGGTCAAGACGAGGACATGGAAGACGAACAGCAAGGGGAAGATAGAGATGACGGGTTGGGAGATGGAGGGGAGAAAAAGGCAAAAAATGAGTTGCCGCCGGAACGGACTGGCGATCTGCGGCCTTATCCTCTTAATGAGAATTTCATGAGTCAGAGTGTGTTGAGTGATGAGATGAAGGAGCTTGTTTTTCAGAAGGTCGTGGAGAAGGGGGAGAGTGTCAGTGCTGTCTCGGTCGAGTTGGGTATCGATATGAGGAGGATAGGGGCGGTGGTGAGATTGTTGACTGTGGAGAGGAACTGGGTCGCCGAGGTAAGTGGTTTCTTTTGCTGCTGGTGGTGGGACACGCACGGGATGAGAATATTCAAAAAATCGATTAGTCTTGAAGACACACACATGGTTACGACATTTAGCTTTGCGAGCCTCTCTGATTGCGTTTGGATATGGAGAATCTGATCAATGATTGGGAGGGGGACAAGTGCTGACGCGAAATAGGGAAAGCCGCTGGCTACGGCGTATGCGTCTGCAGTCATGAGTATGCTGCCGCAGACACCGGCTGCTGGCGGGCGGCCGCATGAGACGATCAATGATTTGCCAGTGCATCCGGCGACGCAGCAGCAGATTTTCTATCCGACGTCCGAGTCGAGACACTTTACTCGCGAGGATGCAGCGCAGGTCTTCTCACCTACCTTGTTACCAGCCGACAAGCGCATACCACATCCGGAACTCATAGAGTCTGCACGTCCAAAGCACGGCGACCTGAAGCCTCAGCAGCGAACACAGATCGCGGAGAATTTTAGAAAGGCAATGGAAAAGGAGAAGCAGGAGAAGGAGCAGAAGCGGAAAGAGTGGGAGAAGAGGAATGTGCAGGTGGTGGAAAGACCAAAGTGGAACTTTAGATTCGAGAGCATCAGGGCCGACCAGGTTGGACGAGACGGAAGAGACTCCAGAGGCGTGGGCTGGAGGTATGGCATGCCTCATGAGGATAGGAAGAGGGGGTTCTTGAAGGATATCCCTTTGAAGGTAGTCACTTGATAGAAGCAGTCTGGTATAGGCCGTGTGATGTACAGTAAGATGGCAGGACGGGCCTTGTGTAGAGTAGGTAGCAACGTAGCATAATCCGCTGCATGAACATGAATGCACTCTTTGCATATGCAGCGATGAACTGCTGCATTGAAAGTAACTCTAGACCAGGTTTCAAGGTCAAGTCATCTCACGTGCACAGTTCACATGGTCTTTCGGCAGGAAGATCCCCACAGGTCTTGGACATCAACCTTGGCCTTGCTCAAAAAAAGTACTTTTCCTTCCGCACCTCACGACCGCCCCAATTCCCAGGCGACGCTCGAATCTACAGCTCTCGAAGTCGGCGTACCACGAGAAGTCTACAACAAATTCGCTACACGCAACGAAAGCCCGCAATGGGCTTGTCATAGATTTCTAGTCGGACACCGCAACATCCTCACCAGCCCCTCTACAACAAGAGCAGCCCCTACAACATCGAACGCGCACAATGTCCCTTCTCACCCCCCTCTTCTACACAATAGCGTCCATCCTCCTCTCCATACCGCTCCTCCATACGCTAGCCACCCTCCTCTCCTTCCCTCTCCTCGCCTTCCTCGCACGCTGCCTCGCATCCTTCTTCGCCCTCATCCTCTGCGCCTCGTACGGGGTCGTCGCCAGCATCATCCTCCGCGTCTCCGGCCACGGCGGACTCTCGCAATGGACCGTCGGGCGAAGCTTCAAGTACACGATGCGTCTCCTCACGGGCGTCCAGTTCACCATCTCGGATCCCCACTCGGCCCTTTCCACTCGCCCCGCCGTCTTCGTCGGTAACCACCAGTCCGAACTCGACGTCCTGATGCTGGGCAGCATGTTCCCGCGCTACTGCAGCGTCACGGCCAAGCGGTCGCTCCAGTACGTGCCCGTCCTGGGCTGGTTCATGTTGCTCAGCAAAACGGTGTTTATCAATCGGTCGAGCAGCACAGAGGCCAGGAAGGCGTTCAGTGAGGCGGTCAAGACGATGAAAGGGGAGGGTCAGAGTGTGTTTATCTTTCCGGAGGGAACGAGGAGCTACGCCAGGGAGCCCAGGCTCTTGCCGTTCAAGAAGGGGGCGTTTCACCTGGCGGTCCAGGCTGGGGTGCCCATCGTGCCGGTTGTGGTCGCGAACTATAGCGGAGTGTTGGACGTGGGGAAGAGGAGGTTTGAAAGCGGGGATATCCCAATTAGTGTGTTGGAGCCGGTGAGTACACAGGGGTTGGGCCCTGATGATGTGGGAGAGCTGGTGAAGAAGGTGGAGAAGAGCATGGCGGACGAACTGGTGAGGGTGAGCAAGAGGGCGCAGGAAACGGGTGTGGCGGTTCCGGGCGAGAAGGCGGTCGGTGTGAAGATGGCGGTCAAGCAAGGATCATGAATTGAGAGGGACTGACATGGACGTACAGCAAGGTGATCAGGGCGGGACAGGGAGGAAAGGAGAATCGAGGCAAAGTGCGGGCAGTACGATATCCAAATTGCGATCACATTATGTATATACCCAAGGATAGCCTGGTCTACACGCAAGACGACAGAATCCATCACCACCATGTCTCTTTATTTTCTACTGACACGGCTACCGCGGGTCTGTGACGACTACCACTCAAGCGGCTCACTCGTCCTTTTCAACCACCCATCCAGCACCTTCTCCGGCGCCCCCCGTATCATCAGATGGATATGATCCACACCCCTCACACTCTGCAGACTCACCCAGTTCTTAAACCACAACACCCTCTCCTTCCCCTCTCCTACTCCCAACGCCTCGTCCAAATCTCTAACAAACCTTGTCTCCACGAAGCTCTCGATTACCTTCCTCGAAGCAGGCGTGACATCCCCCACGGTCCCGTCCGTCTCAATCAATGCCTTGGTCCAGACGACGAGATGCTTGATCCCCTCTTCCAGTCCATACGGCCAATCATTAAGCAGAATCTGATAATCGCGATCATCGGCAAACGGCTCAGCGTTATGATAAGCGAACGTGGGTACCGCAGCAGAAGTATCTACCGGTGGCCAGTGGAGGCGTTCGCGGATAACATAGGAGGTGATGCCGCCGTACTGGGACTTTATATCGGCGGACCAGGCGACGTAGCGGCGGAGGTCCGAGGGGCGGCGTTTCAGTTCCTCGAGGGCGTTCTTGTCCAGGATAATGTGTCGCAGATCGGACCAGGTTAGGAGATGGAAATCGGAGTCTTTCATGGCGAGGATTTCGCGGTCGATGGAGGTCAGGGGGATGCCGCCGCTGGACATGGTTTCGGTGGTGGTGGTGGTGGTGGTGGTGGTGGTGGATGACGATGGTACGACGTCTGGTTGGAGATTTGCCTTGCCGTCTTCTGTCGATGATACGTCGGTCTGCATAGTGGACGTCGCGATGATAGACGGGGGGGGGGGGTTTGGTGTGATCAATGGATGACGAGGGGTAGGAGGAATACCTTTGATGCTTACGTTGAGTCGGACGGTGAGGCGGGAGGTGGGATTTGTAAAATCCGCTCTCAACTTGGAGAATACTGGTGGTATGCACACAAGAATCAATAGCGTATACATGCACTGTTCGTCCAGGTCTTTGCTAGCGCCACGCATGCCCTCATACAGCAATGCGTCGTCCTGTAGAGGAGCAATGGTAGGGGATGGATCGGGAAGTGCTATCCGTGGTAGTCGGCAATTGAGAATGCGGGCGCTATTCCGCGCTTGAATTCATGGGACGATCCGGATTCCAAGAGCCAGCATCAATTCTCGCCCAACTTTTATATTCCACGTTCCGACCTGCCACGCGACTTTATATCTCCTTGGACTCGATTCGACGCGCTCACTACACCATCCTCGAATATCGTCAGCGAGCACGAACATGAGCAAGGAGTCTGGCCCTTTGGCCTCCCACTATATCAATGGTGTCTACATCCCATCGGCACTGGTCATCTTCACAACCGCACTGATCAAGCTCGAGTATACGCCCATAGCGATCGCTTTCGCAGCAGTCTTGGCTGGGTACCAGGTCTTTGCCAACAGTAAGCTATGTCAACGATCAGCCGGCCATTTCGTCACTGACCGCTCCGCAGAGTCGAAGAAGGTGCTCGATCCAAACACCTTCCAGACCTTTCCCCTCACAGAGAAGACAGAATTGTCGCACAACACTGCAGTATACCGCTTCAAACTCCCGTCAGAGAACTCCATTCTTGGGCTGCCAATCGGACAGCACATCTCCCTCGCCGCCACCCTCGATGTCACCGACCCGAAGACCCAGAAGACGGAGCGACGCGAGGTTGTTCGATCCTACACCCCGATCTCTTCCGACAATGACACGGGTTACTTTGACCTCCTGATCAAGTCTTATCCGACCGGCAACATTAGCAAGCACCTGACCACCCTCAAGATTGGCGACAAGATGAAGGTCAAGGGACCCAAGGGCGCCATGGTCTACACTCCCAACATGGTCAGGCACTTTGGCATGATCGCTGGTGGCACAGGAATCACGCCGATGCTTCAGATCATCCGCGCCGTCCTCAGGGGCCGCAAGAATGGGGACAAGACCGAGATCGATCTCATCTTTGCAAATGTCAACGAGGAGGATATACTCCTCAGGCAAGACCTAGACAAGCTGACAAAGGAGGACAAGAGCTTTAGGGTACATTATGTTCTGAACAACGCGCCGCAGGGCTGGACTGGTGGTGTTGGCTTTGTGACGCCAGAGATGATCAAGGTAAGAGGAGTCCTGGATGCGCGCGGCTAGTGCTAATAGGTCTGCAGGAGAAGCTTCCAGCGCCAGCTTCGGACGTCAAGGTCCTGATTTGTGGGCCGCCGCCCATGGTCAGCGCCATGAAGAAGGCGACCGAATCGCTTGGATACACCAAAGCGAGGCCTGTCAGCAAGCTTGAGGACCAGGTGTTCTGCTTCTAGACTTTTGGAAGGGAATCCTTTGGGACTTTTGTGAAGCTGTTAAGAAGATCATCTGGCACCTGGTGATGGCGGCCAAAGTACGTGAGGGCTAGATGATACAACGACGTCTCGTCACGATGTCACATGCTGCTGCAGCGTGATTACGAGATGGTAAGGTTGACACTTGCTCGGACTCCGTGGGAATACCATTGAAAACGGGATAAAAGGCATTTGACGTCAGTGCGACCTCTGGTAGATAGCAGTGTATACAAATGATTCCATGATCCCATGTGCTTCAACGGTGCTAGTTTCATCGTAGCGTTCGAATATTACCCATACGCTCTGTTTGTCCCGAGTCGAAGATAATTGGTTCGGGTCTGTCGTCGAACGTCAGCAGCATTACTTGCCTCTTCGCCAGTGTCCGTGTACGATGTTTTATTTCTGGTTACCAAATGTCGAGGCGTGCACCCCTCTGCCCCTGAATATCAATGTCCTCTGGTAGTCCACAACTTACTACCAGCGTCACCATCCGCGAGTGTACCTTTCAGGCTCGATGCTTGCATATGTTCTAGGATATAGGTTTTACGAACACCGGAGTAGAGAGCAAGCCAAAGTATGAAATAGGAAAGTAGCCAACGAAAGATTTGATATTGTAGGGGCTTCCCATGTAGAGACACCCCGATACGTGCGCATATAGACTAGTGGCAGTAGTGGCTGCAAATACAAAGGGGGTGCGCCATGCAGTATGGATATGAAGTAGAGGGAAGCGACACCGCTCGTTCGGCAGTGACGAGTCAAGCTGCTCAGCAATATTTGCTTCGATGGCTGTGCTGCGCGAAGGCAGGACCTCGTGTCACAGCCTGCGCAGTCCAGAGGTGCTCGTTCGCCATCCTGAGGGTGGATTGGATGTCGCTGAGAGGTGTAGATGCGCGGGTGCTTCGATGCGTGCGCCCCGCAGTGACATTGTAGAGGTGGAGATTCCAGATATCTGGCGTTCTTCACGTGTCGCTCACGTGGATCGATCGTCGTCGTCGCCGTCGAAGAAGAAGACATCAAGCATCCGTGTCAAGATAGGTGGTGACGTGAGCATACTTCCTAGGACAGCATAGTCATGTTGCTTGAAACCCACTCCTCAGTCGTCGAGGTTCTCGTTATAGCGGGTTATCTGCAATTGAAGATCCTGCAACAGCCGCTCTGGGACTTGGTCTTGTAGTGCTGATAACGCCAGTATTGTTGGAGAGCGGTGTGAATGTTCTGTCCCTCCGATGCTTCATGGCTGCATGAGGAAGCCTAAACGGCGACCAGAGTCTGGAGTCCTTGCCGCGATGCGTTGTCGTTCAGCGTCGGTCACACCACTAGGCGTATTCGTCCTGCCCTTGCGCAGCTTCTCCAGTACAATGTCCCGGAGCGGTGATTCGAGACCGGCGTGCTCCCACACCGAGTGCACGATGCGTCCGAAGGAGTCAAGACTCCAGTCGTTGTTCTCGATGGTAGTCTTGAAAGTCGCCAGGGTCTTTCTCCGGACGCTCTCGAACTGATACTCGTCGGCTAATAGGAACAGTTCTATAGACGATAAGCAGATGTTGAGGGGAGTGCTGCCGCCGATGTATGCGGAAACATCCTTGCCATAGATGCAGGACAGAAAGGCATTGACCACATCTTCGTTATTATCGAGAATACTAATGATACGAATTTCGGCTTCCTTGTCTACCAGTCAGTGGAGAGGTGTTGCATATCCAGGTAACCCACCTTGAAACACCCCTGGAAAGCGGCCTTGAAGTACGGGGACGCCTCAGCGAGGATACGAACATGGAGATTCCATGAGCGAGCGCCACAGACGACTTTGCAGTCTGCACCGACCTCGGAAATGAACAGCCTGGACGAGAATCAGTACAGATCTCGACCTCCAGTCGATAGCCTACTCCTGGAGCTCAATTAGGCGCTGCTGCTTGGGTTCATCGACAGTCCTGTTGATCCTCGTTGTTTTCTTAGGCGCCGCCACTGCCTTTGGGAGAGACCTCGCCACATCCACCCACATGCCTTCGGTATCGTGGGCGACTGCCGCTTTCTTCACGTTCGGACGCGAATGCTCGTGCGTGTGGGATATCCACATGTTCGATAAAGTGCAGTGGCTCAACGTGCAAGGTGCGAAAAGGTGTAGATCAGTATGGAAGTAGGCGGAAGAAGGAGAGGGAGTTCATCAATGGAGGAGTCGTTTGGAAATGGAAGCGAATGATGGGGTCTGACGAAGAGGATGATGAAGAAGGCCCTGCATGGCGTGGGTGAACATCAGGCAGCTGTCCACGCCAACGCATTGTGAATGTGCGCACGCCCAGCAGAGATGCTGGAACATGCCATCGGACAACAAGGTGACAGACAACTCCGGGATGGTATGGCCAATTTCACCGACTATTGTCAGGTGTGGCGAATCAATACTTGTAGACATGAACAGCTGGGACTCACACCGTTGTCGTGACAAGAGAGCTACCATCGGAAAAGCTAGAGGTGCCGGAAGAAAACCCCAGGACGGGTCATGGAGGCAAGATTCTGGGACAGTCGCTTCGCAAGTTCATTCGGACTGGGTATACTTCCGCTACGTCTCTTGCTCCTCCAAATCTTCCTCTAGATCATCAAGCGCTCCACCTTGTCCTTCAAAGACCGGATTTGTCCCATGAGGTCGCTTGCATCGTTGGTCGTGATACTGGCTGCAATCACGGATCTGCTGACTCCGCATGCACGTCCCAGGGCCATCTTACTGGGGACATAGACGTATGGGACCTGGTTCTGTTAGCGAACGAGACCAATGACTGTTCTCCCGAGCATTTATCTTACGTTCTTGTCCTCAGCAAGAAGAGGCAGGTGCAACAGGATCGCAAGAGGCTGAGTGTCGGCAGCGAGGATGACGATCTCGCTCACGCCGCGATTGAGGGTTTTGGTCGCTTCGTTGGCACCCTTCTTCAGCTGACGGTAATGGCTAGCTTGCTGAACAAGATCCAGGATCTCTTGCGAAAGAGCCTGATCGGCCTGGTAGTCCGGTCAGTTATAGATCTCGACACAATGCTCAAGACACTCACGAGGGGCCACGCGGGGCTTGCGTCCGACATGCTGCTGACTTCGGTGCAGGACTGATGGAGTTGAAAGTAGAGGGCTCTTCTGTGACGAACAGTTGTAGGCTCGCCCGAATGAGTTTCCTGAGGGTTCACGGCCTGGTGGTTGTAGAGGGGAGTCTCTATCGGTGGGGCATTTTTTTTCTGAGCTCTGCAACGACTTCGCGTAAGCCGCGGACCGTGCCGGCGCTAAATCGAGTCCTCAATCGTCAAGACGAGCTGGCTCTTCCAACCTCCATCATCAGACAGCAACACCGCAACACATAGCCCTCCGCGCATCAATACACCTGTCAGAGGATCGCTATCACACGTAAAATCTACCCCAAGCTCATAGTCTGCGCAACCCCGCACAACTACAATGTCTTCCGACCTCTGGTAGGTTTTGCCCCAGCCTGGCGAGACTGTGGCAGCATTACAGGCACACTGCCATGCTCCATATCCCTCACCAGCTCTATCCAAGCTCATGAGATCGTCAGCTAACGTACTTCCTCTAGTCCCGTGTATGCCGTAAGTTCTGGCGCCTCGTCCCCGATAACATCATCACTTGTCTGGCCTTGCGTAATGGATGAAGAGCAATCGCAGCGACGACATCACGCGCGGTTATAGGTCAGGAATCATGGCTAACCATAAATTAGCCGTTCTTTGGAGCGATGGGTTGCACGTCCGCCATCGTCTTCACATGTTTTGGTGCCGCGTATGGAACCGCCAAAGCTGGCGTTGGTATTTCAGCAATGGGTGTCCTTAGGCCGGATTTGATCGTGAAGAGTAAGCTACACCCATAAAAGCTATGGCAAACGGGAGATTTCCTCGTCGTTGCAAATGTATGAGGCTGCACACGGTCGCGATGTGCGAGTGCAGACCCTGTAGCCTGCTGGTAAAGTTCTAAGGAACCGAGGCTGATGATTTTGCACAGACATTATCCCTGTCATCATGGCTGGTATCATTGCCATCTACGGTCTGGTCGTTTCAGTTTTGATCTCCAACGACCTGGACCAGAAGACCCCTCTGTACACTGGATTCATTCAACTCGGCGCCGGACTGTCAGTCGGGCTTGCGGGTCTAGCTGCTGGGTTCGCCATCGGCATTGTCGGTGATGCTGGTGTACGAGGTACCGCACAACAGCCCAGGTTGTTCGTCGGCATGATCTTGATCCTCATTTTCGCCGAAGTCTTGGGTAAGTCAGACCTGGCGAGAGCACCGGAATGAGTTCTGACATCATCCCTAGGTCTGTACGGTCTCATCGTGGCCCTGCTCATGAACTCGCGCTCCAAGGGCGTCTGTTCCTATTAGACGCGGGAGGCCGTCTTCATCATTCCGTATTCGGCCATGGTGAAGGCCGTTGCGGTCAAAGATCCCTGATCGGCAAGGTGTATGATGAAGGACGTGGGTGTTGCAAGGCGGACTTTCGCATATTGAGTACCTCTCATCTGATCTTTGCGAAGCGCAAGGGGAGTGAGAGCTGGCTGCCGCATGTAGTCATAAAGTCTTCTTTGGGTTAGTGTTGTGTACCATCAAATCGAACATAGTATCGTAACATTGGCCCTCATGGAAGGCCATCGTGCACATCCCATAGAGCGATAGAGGTGACGTACCACGGTATTGGTAAATGGCTGTTCCACCTCTATCGTTCTTCAACGCTTCTCAATCAAGGTGATCAGGTATGCAGATCTCGGGATTGCGCATCGGAGTATATTGATGCCGAACACGAAAATCTCAGGGACCCGAGCCAACGGGTTTCCTTGGTATACCGATGTCTTTCGCAGAGGCTGCCAAGCTACTGACAAAGTGCCGTCTCGGGGTCTTACATTAAGCCACCGTGCTATGGATAGGGTGATCACGATGATCGTCCCATTAGGTACTCCATCCAGCCGCATTACGCTGACACCAATAGCGACTTCTCCAGCGACGCCCTGCTACAATCCTCGAAATCGATGCAGTCCCGGCGGGCCGTCGCTACACCGCATCGCACTTCGCGGACATTCCGCCAGCGTTCCATCTCCTTACGGATACAATTTCCCAAGCCCCGTGGGCTCGTCCATGCGGCGTTCCAAGGTTTCGTTTACGATGTTGGAAGCACGACCGTTGAGCTCCTGTTCAGCGACAGCATGGCAAATGTCAGAGCTTGGACAATTCGAAAATAACACTCTCTCCTTGACAAGGTCTAGTTCAACTCAAGTTTGAAACACTGGACACAAAGACCACGTCTGGGCGGATATTATTCTTGAAGATCGGAGACTCTAGAAGGAGCCATGGACGAGGACAGTACGCCATCGAACAGTCTCCGTACATCCAAGACTACAACGGCGGAGATAGTCGTCATCCTCCATCTCAGGTGCGGAGGCCGGACAACGCTCTGCGAAGGCAGGGTATGCTTATTGCGCTGGGTGGCTAGCGAACAGACCTGGTCCCCGCCTTACACGCGGTCCCTTCATCAAATAGTATCCGTTGCCCATGGCTGGTCAACCAAGTATAACGGTGCTGAGCAAACGTTCGCCCTAGCCATGAGGATATCCTTGGGATGTCTCGCACATCTTGGACGAGATTTTACCAGGTTTGATAAAGAGAGGCAAGTACTCTCTTGTCTCTTCAGTCACTCCCCATAGCTACAGCCATGCATACCCCTCTCACTTTAATATCTGCAGCGTTAGCTGTACGCTCATATGCTGCGCCGCTCGAGCTGGACCCTGTGCGGCCACGCATGGGATATACAGTCTCGACAGATCTTACTCTCTCTCCCAAATCCCTCCAGCTCAATCCTGCCTTCTCGCTGGCATATCCGTTTATCAAGTACAATGTAGCACAGCCCCCGGTGGTGAAAGCCGCGGTTGCGAAACAGCAAAAGAAGAACACACAGGTCACGGGTTCGACAACGACGACGCCTGAGCCTTTTGACGTGGTACGTATTCATATACATTGACCTCCAGGAGATCGATGCTGACGTCCGCAGGAATACCTAGTTCCCGTCAACGTCAATGGCCAACTACTTAACCTCGTGCTGGACTCTGGCTCTTCAGACCTGTGGGTCTTCTCCGACCTCATGCCCGATACACAACAGGCTGGTCACACAGTCTACAATACCAGTAAATCAAAATTGGTAAGCGGTGCGACCTTTGCAGTCACGTACGGCGATGGCTCGTATGCAAAAGGCAAGGTGTACAAGGACAAAGTTACCATCGGAGGGGTCACATTCGCGTCGCAAGCCGTCGAAGCGGCCGTGAATGTGTCTCAATCATTCCTCAACCACGTCGATGCCGACGGCCTGATTGGCCTGGCTTTCTCGTCGCTCAACAGCGTCCAGCCAACGCAGCAGAAGACCTTCTTCGACAACGTACGCTCTAGCCTTGCTCTACCTCTCTATGCTGTGACGCTCAAGCAAAGAGGTCCCAAAACTCTTGCATCTTCCCACATTGGATCACTCGACTTTGGCTTCGTCAACCGCACTAAGTACATCGGCACCCTCAGATGGACCAAGGTGGTACCATCCGACGCAGGCTGGTGGCAATTTCCGATCTCGCGGTATGGCATCAACGGTACCGACTACACCGCATCGGCATCTTTCAACACCATCGTCGATACCGGCACGTCGCTCACTTATCTGCCCAACGAAATCGTGACGGCTTACTACAAGCGTGTCACTGGTGCGGTCATCGATAGCGAGTGGGGTGGCTGGACCTTCCCTTGTGATTCTACCCTTCCACCAATGGGTGTCTTCATCAATGGCTTCAAGTACACGATTCGGCCACGCTTCATCAATTGGGAGCAGATCAGCGCTACACACTGTCTTGGAGGGATCCAGAGCAGCAACAACCTCCCCTTCGCTATATTGGGCGATACGTTTCTCAAGGGCTTCTACGTTGTCTTCGACCAGCGACAATCGACTCCTCGAGTTGGCCTTGCAAGGCAGAATTTCAACGTATGAAAGCGTGACTTCGCTGCAGCAGGATGCTCTTCTTGACAGCCACATTAGGCTGTATATAAAAAAGTCTTTTTCACGATGCCATGTTGGAAGTAAGAATATAATACGCATGCCGGGCATCAATTGGCGAAGGGCATGGACATATACCACTAGAGCTCAAGGAGCACATCCAGTAGATAGAAACATCAATAATCCACATTCACCATTACCTAGCTTTGTAGCATTTTTAAGGAATGTGATAACGCATATTTGGTACCTGGAGTTCTGTAGATACCCGCGGCGAAGTGACATCCCTGAGACTCAACGTGAAACGTGCAATCCGATTCGTTGAAAAGGCCCGGGGGAAAGGTCTGTACAATCGCCAGACGTCACATGGGACATCTGACTTCGGATTGCATATTCCAATGATCTCGTCACCGCCTGCATGTCTTTAAACCCCCATGACCCTTCTCGTCCAAGGAACGCTCTCAGCACATCTGCTGGCTCCTCGACCAGCACCAGGCGCGGAACCGAGCGGTTCAACGACGACGTCCATTCTGCGTCGTCAGCCTCCGATCCTCTGAGCAGCCCCGTGTTCGTCTCTCAGCAATCGTCGCAACAGATTTCACGGGAGCCCTCGCCGTTCGTACGACTCCCAGACCCGAAGGAGTTCGAAGCAATTACTCCTATCACGCCCAGACGCGACCACGGCGCAACTTACGCATCCCACAGTCGAGCAGAAGAGGAGGTGGGCGGAGAGGAGGAAGAAGAAGAAGAAGACGACGACGACGACTTCGAAGCCTGGGACGAACAGGACCCGCTAGCATCAGAGATGCCTTCGGATCTCCGGCCCATGTTGTCGACAAGCAGGTCGCAGCAGCCATTGTTGGCCAACAATGATAAGAGCCATCAGGGATATGATTCCCCTCATAGACCGCTCAACACTCGGCGGAGTACATCACGATTTCACGAAAGAGACCCAGAGACAATGGCTAGGAATGCAACCAAGAAGAGATACATGTATGCTGGTTGTTTCCTCGTGCTGAGTCTCATTTCCTTTACTGTACAGACGGAAACGGCGGTCTATATCCAGCATACCCTCAAATGGAACAAGGCGTATTCAATGCTGTAGGTAACCTTTTTCCTTGATGGAGGCACGACGACTGACACTTCCAGTTACCTGACACACGGATCGTGGTCTCTCCTATGGCCAACGCAACTCCTGATTCTCCGCATGCAAAAATGGAATATGCCCTGGAAAACTTTCTGGCGGCGGCATATTCAAATTGTCCGCACAACCGCGCAGATGGTCGAGCATCAAACTCTGCACGTTCCCAGCTCTCTCAGCCGCAAATCACCCATTCCGTATTTCATCAAGACCACTGCGTTTGTGACCTGCGCCTTGACGGTAGCCGGCGGCTCCTGGTACGTAGCTGTCGACATGACCACCGCCTCGGACCTGACCGCAATCTACAACTGCTCCGCCTTCTTTGCTTATGCGTTTGCGATCCCCCTCCTACACGAGAAGCTCAAGTGGTCCAAAGTCTTTGCGGTGGCGGTTGCCATCGCCGGCGTCCTGGTCGTCGCGTACGGCGACACCGCGCCCTCGAAACACGGCAACAAATCCGGCGGGGGAGCGGGTGGCCCCAAAGCACCCCAGAAAGACGAGGCTTCGAATCGGGCACTGGGTAACATCATCATCGGCATTGGCTCTGTTCTGTACGGCTTCTACGAGGTCCTGTACAAGAAGGTCGCGTGCCCCCCGGACGGGTGCTCTCCGGGCAGAGGCATGATCTTCGCCAACACGTTCGGGAGCATGATCGGGACATTCACGCTATTGGTGCTCTGGATGCCGATACCCATCCTGCACTACACCGGATTGGAGACGTTTGAGCTCCCCAGGGGAGAGGCGGCGTGGATGCTCCTCATCTCGGTACTGGCGAACGCGACGTTTAGCGGGAGTTTCCTCGTGCTTATCAGTCTGACCAGTCCGGTGTTGAGCAGCGTTGCGGCCTTGTTGACGATTTTCCTGGTCGCGGTGGTGGATCAATTGCTGCCGCCGCCGCTGAACAGTCCACTCAGTGGGGCAGCGATTGCGGGGGGTGGGTTGATCATTGCGGCATTCTTGTTGCTCAGTTGGGCGACGTATCGGGAGATGAGTGAGGAGAGGAGGCAGAAGGCGGCTGTGGATGGGGTAGAGGAGAGTGATGTTGAGGACGCCTGAGGGCCAAGGGCTTGCATTTGGGGTGGAAACATGGTGCATCGTTGTGGCGTTGGGGCGGATATGCAGCACGGCTTTGACGAAGAGGAGGATGAACTCGGTCTAGGTGCGATCTGACGTGCATGAACGGATTTGTATGACCCGATAGATGCGGGAACCATTGCACAGGATCAGAATGTCCCAAGGGTGCCTATGCTGGTTGAGACGTCTACTTTAATCATTACCCGGCAGACGCCGATGAGCAACACATGACTCGTAAACGATGTACTGCACTCCCCGCTTGCAATAATGATATGACTACATACAGCAGTGTACAGGTACAACACATCCTTCAACATTGGATCCGAGAATGGCCGCCGTCTGCCTCAGGGCAAGGCTTCTAGAACTCCCAACGAAGCAACGCGACATCGCTGATCGGCACACCACGTCCCGCGCGTCGGCAAGGATGGATCACCTTCAGATCAACCAGTCCGAGACCGTCAGCTCTGCAAAAGCACCGCAGTGGCACCGACAGAGGCTCCCCTTACACTGTCAACATGTCACACGACCAGGTCTGGCCTTCAGATTTTGCAGTGCGGGTGGCACGCTAGCGAGACAAGCTTGGTCAAGCTCTGGCGGAAGGGCTTGGGAGTGCGCGGGAGCGAGTGTGCCGCTAGCCGGGGAGGAAGTGACTTTGGACGTCATTCAATCGATCCTTGCGTGCACCGCAGAGTGGATATGTCGTGAGACTAGGCGCAGAGAACGGAAGGAAAGACTGGGACAGAATTGTAAGAGACTGACTTTCGTCGTGGCGAACACCGTCAGTTGCATTGCAGTGTGCTTTGCACTGTCAGGCTGAGGAATACCTGCAGATGGCGTCCTGAAGTCGCGCTGGTATGTGTACTGTACGAACGGGCCAGGAAATACGAATATGAAGGTCCGATCTGCATCAATTTGCTAGAGCTAATACAGCTAGTGTCTGCTCTGCTGGACGCGTGTTGAACGGACTGGCAGAGCTTTCTCACAGCAGCCCATCATTCGAACTGCCACGGTCCCCTGTCACCAGCCCGCGATCCCCGGGCCTAAGTTTCGGAGTCTTGTTACGACGGGGTAGACAACTCTCTCCAGCATTCACTTGTCCGCATCCGTGAGCGCCACAACCCTATGCCTGGGGAGTCAGGCGCTGTGCTTTCGGCCCTTTGCTGCGTGGGGGCTGGAGTCCACCAAAGTTCTAAAGACAGCCAGACTCTGCAAGTGGTCAGGATCGCTCCAGGCACCATCGGGACTGCATACCTGCGGTACGGGAGCCCTAGTGGTGGTGGTAGTAGTCTCCCAGCGCTCATTATTCGCCTTGGTTCTCATCCTTCCCATGACGAGACCCCGCCTCCAGCCAAAGTCTATTACGACCACTGGGTCCCTAGCTTTGGTAGCTCCAGATGTTCCGTGAATGTCTCTTTTGCTATAAAGACCTTGCGACCCTTCGTTCTTCTCGGAGTAAGTGGTAGTCCACCTAAATTTCCCTTCATCTTGACGAATAAACCCCTACCCTCTCAGTTCGCATCATCATGGGTTTCCTCATCAAGCCACCTGCAGGGTCGGTCGGTGCAGCATGGCCTGCTATCACCGTTGGTCTATTTGTGGCCTTCGGAGGTATCCTATTCGGCTATGATACCGGCACAATCGGCGATATCTTGGCCATGAAGTACTGGCGCGATACCTTCTCCACTGGCTACCGCAATGCAGATGGCGACTTGGATGTTACGGCTGCGCAAACTTCCGAGATCGTGTCCCTGCTGTCTGCTGGTACTTTCTTCGGTGCTTTGACTGCCGGTCCTACGTGCGACTTCTTCGGTCGTCGTCTGGGTCTGATGGTTTCCACCGTTGTTTTCACCGTCGGAGTCATCCTCCAGACGATCGCTACCAGCATCCCACTCTTCGTTGCTGGGAGATTCTTCGCTGGCTACGGTGTTGGCATGATCTCCGCCTCCATTCCGCTGTACCAGTCTGAGACGGCCCCTAAATGGATTCGCGGAACCATCGTCGGATCCTATCAACTCGCCATTACCATAGGTCTCCTTCTAGCATCCATTGTCGGCAATGCCACCAAGAATCGCTACGACACAGGCTCATACCGCATCCCCGTGGCTGTGCAGTTCGCATGGGCCCTGATCCTCTTCTTCGGTATGCTTCTTTTGCCAGAAACTCCTCGGATGTACATCAAGCGCGGTCGACCTGAGCAAGCTGCTCGATCACTCAGTCGCCTCCGAAGACTCGATGTCGATCATCCTGCCATTGTAGAAGAGCTAGGCGAGATCCAGGCAAACCATGACTACGAGATGGCGCTCGGCAAATCCTCCTGGTTCGACTGCTTCAAGGGGTCACTAGGCAAACGACTCGCAACCGGGTGTCTTCTGCAGGCTCTACAACAGCTGACGGGTGTCAACTTCATCTTCTATTACGGCCCTGCATGTAAGTGTTTTTGGCTCTAACTCTTCCTTCAACCGACTTTTACTAATGCTTGCCAACAAACAGTCTTCAAGAATTCCGGCTTCCAGAACCCCTTCACCGTCAGTCTGATCACCTCCTGCGTCAACGTCGGCAGCACCCTGCCAGGCCTCTACTTAGTGGAGAAGTGGGGCCGTCGCAACCTCCTCCTCTTCGGCGCCATCGGCATGGCCGTATGCCAATTTATCGTCGCCGGAGTGGGCACAGCGGTGCCCATCAGCGATCTCCCAGCTCAAAAGGCCCTGATCGCTTTCGTCTGCATCTACATCTTCTTCTTCGCCTGCTCCTGGGGCCCCTGCGCCTGGGTCGTCACAGGTGAGATCTTCCCCCTGAAAGTCAGGGCCAAGTCCCTCTCCATGACGACAGCGAGCAACTGGCTTCTCAACTGGGCCATCGCCTACGCCACGCCTTACATGGTCAACTCCGGCCCGGGCAATGCCAACCTCCAGGCAAAAGTCTTCTTCGTCTGGGGCGGCTGCTGCTTCATCTGCATCTTCTTCGTCTGGGCCATGATCTACGAGACAAAGGGTCTGAGTCTGGAGCAGGTCGACGAGCTGTACGGCAAGGTCAGCAAGGCCTGGAAGAGCCCGGGCTTTGTCCCCACCATCAGCTTCCAGGATGTTCAGGATGTGGGCTACTCGAATGCCAGGAGCCAGAGTCTGGCGGACATTGAGGGTGCTGCCATGCGGAAGAAGAGTGTCACGCACAGCGAGAAGGGCGAGTTGTAGAGACGTATTATAGATCCATCACAGCCTGCACTGGCCATCGTGGTATGTAGTGGGAGCCATACACGGATTTTTGTTTGCATGCTTTGTTACTGCCTAGTAGTGGCCACGTGCTCATATCCGTCCGCATCCTGCTAGTAGGGGCAGCACTTACATACACAAAACCATCCGCCACTGCGAAAGCTGTGTGCCGGTCTCACAACCGATCACTTTACAATTTGCAAAACATCCTCGCCGCGTGAATACGTGAAAAAATCGATCTATAGCTGTCCCAGAGAAAGCATATCTCTCACCACTTTTACCTTTCCGCCATCCCCAATCCCTCCATTTGCGCTAGAACGCCGCAGAGAGCCCCTCGCCCAAAGCCTACAAAGGCTTCCCTCCGATAAAGTCACTCCACCTCCTGACCTCCGACGGAATGCCCTCTCCTTTGGGCAACTTGGCCTTCATACACTCTGCGAAGAGCACAGCAGTCTATCAAAAGTCAGTCTCAATTACCCCATTGCGTTCTGGAACAGTAGCACATACCTTTGGCTCCATGAAAAGCGGCACTCCAAAGTCCACCGCGTTCCTCCTCATGACATAGTCCTCGTCTACGAGACTGCTCGCCCTCGCCTTGGCAAGATTGAACACGCCCCTGATATCATACTTGGCAAACACTTCCCTCAAAGCCCTCTTGTCCTGCTTCGGGAACTCAATGACCTCAACCTTGATGCTACCGTCCTTACTCTCGCCCTCAAGGAATGTCTTGACATTTTCGTTCGCGGCGTAGAGCTTGTAGCCTAGTGGAGCCACGAGGTCTACAATCTGTGCTAGGTAAGGCTGGCTGATGTCACCGCCGAAGAGGAGACCCTCGCCTGGTAGCGGGAGGCGGAAGTTCATGGTGCTTTGCATTGCGGTCCAATAGGCTTCGATCAGGTCCTTGCCGAAGCAGGCCATCTCGCCGGTGCTGGCCATCTCGACGCCGAGGTAAGGATCTGCGCCTGCGAGGCGGGTCCAGCTGAATTGTGGAACCTTGACAGCAACATAGTCGCGCTTCTCGGCCATGAGGTCGACGGGTTCGGGGACGTTGTGGCCTGTAAGGGCGCGAGTGGCGACATCGATGAAGTTTGTGCCGAGAGTCTTGGAGACGAAGGGGAATGACCTAGAGGCACGAAGGTTGCACTCAATGACCTTGAGGGCACCCGTAGATGGCTCATGGATGATCTGCATGTTGAAGGGTCCGGTGATTGACCAAGCCTTTGCAACTTTGTCGGCGATTTCCTTCACGCGGGCCTGAATCTCCTTTGACGTGTTGACGGGTGGTAGCACGAGCGATGCATCACCAGAGTGAACACCAGCATTCTCGACGTGCTCGCTGACTGCATGTACGAGGACCTTACCGGAGGAGGCGACGGCGTCGACATCAATTTCCCGAGCGCCTTCGATGAATTGAGTGATGACAACCGGGTGGTCTGGACTGACATTGCTTGCTGCCGTGAGCTTATCCTGCAATTCAGCCTCCGAGTGGATGACTGTCATAGCAGCGCCGGACAGGACGTAAGATGGTCGGACAAGAACAGGATAATTGACGGTGTTGGCGAACGCTTTGGCTTCCTCATAAGAGGTGAGCTCCTTCCACTTCGGCTGGTCAACGCCGATAGAGTCCAAGATCTGGGAGAACTTGTGCCTGTCCTCGGCTTTATCAATATCTTTGGGATCAGTACCAAGCACGCGTGCGTTACCAGTCTCCTGGAGCTTGAGAGCAATGTTCTGCGGCAGTTGCCCACCCGCAGAGACGACGACACCGGTGGCAGTCTCGAGCTCATAGATGTCCATGACCCGCTCGTAAGAGAGCTCGTCGAAGTAGAGCTTATCGGCGACATCGAAGTCAGTGCTGTATGTTTCCGGGTTGTAGTTGATCATGACGGTCTTCTTTCCTTGTTCCTTGAGCGACAGTGCCACGTTGACAGCACACCAATCGAATTCGACAGAGCTGCCGATCCTGTAGACCCCTGATCCAAGGACCACGACACCATGGTCGTTGAAGGTCACGTCGTGGGATGACGCGTTGTAAGTAGTCTGCGAGGCGTCAGTCTGATTTGTCTCATCTACGCCACACCCTTCCTTGGACTTTGTCAAAGTCACAAGGGTACAGGTGTACGAGCAAAATAATCACACGTACGTAGAGATAGTTAGTGTCTGCAGGGAATTCAGCAGCAAGGGTATCAATCTTCTTGACGAAAGGCGTGATTCCAAAGTTCTTCCTGCGAGCCCTGACTTCGTCTTCGGTAGAGTTGACGGCTTTCGCAATCTGGCGATCTGAGAATCCCATTTTCTTGGCCTTGTGCATGAGCTCCTTCTTGATACCGTACAGACTTCCAATGTCCTCTAGCTCGTGTGTGCAGTCAACGATGTTCTGTATCTTGTACAGGAACCACTTGTCGATCCTGCTGAGCTCATGCACCCGGTCGACCGAGTAGCCTTCGTGGAGCATAGCTTGTCCGACTGCTAGCCATCGGCGGTCTGTTGGGTTCTTGAGTACTTCGTCCAAGTCTTCAAAGTGATCGCCTTGGAGACCATGGAAGCGAGGGTCGACTTGTCGGATGGCTTTCTGGAAGGATTCTTCAAAGGTTCTGCCGATCGCCATTACCTCACCGACAGACTTCATGGAGCTGCCGATGTCGCGGTTAACATTTTGGAACTTGCTCAAGTCCCAGCGGGGAATCTTAGTGACGATGTAATCCAGGGAGGGCTCGAAATTAGCAGTGGTAGTCTTGGTGACTGCGTTGGGTAGCTCCGGGAGAGTGTGACCGAGACCGATCTTTGCCGCAGTGTAGGCGAGAGGATATCCGGTGGCCTTGGAAGCGAGAGCAGAGGACCGAGAGAGACGAGCGTTGACTTCGATGACCCTGTAATCCAATCCATCAGGTTGAAGAGCGTACTGGACATTGCACTCTCCCACAACGCCAAGATGCCTAACGATCTTGATCGAGGCCGATCGAAGCATGTGGTACTCCTCGTCACTGAACGTTTGACTCGGGGACACTACGATACTGTCACCAGTATGCACACCGAGCGGGTCGAAGTTCTCCATGTTGCAGACCGTAATGCAGTTGTCCTGTGCGTCTCTGACCACCTCATACTCGGCTTCCTTCCAGCCCTTGAGTGATTTTTCGACCAGAATTTGTGGCGATAGGGTAAGGGATCGTGCTGACAAGTTCCGGAGCTCCTCTGGGTTGTTGGCAAAGCCAGATCCAAGACCACCTAGAGCGTATGCAGCTCGCACAATAATGGGATAACCAATCTTCTCCGCGGCGTCGAGGGCACCCTCGATCGAATCTACGGCCAGCGACTCAGCCACTGGAATATCAATCTCGTTCAGCGCCTTGACGAACAGATCTCTGTCCTCACTGGTTTCCAGGGTCTTGATGCTTGTACCCAGAACCTTGACTCCGAATCTTTCGAATATACCCATCTTATCCATTTTGACGCCCAAGTTGAGGGCTGTCTGGCCTCCGAAGCTGAGGAAGATGCCATCCGGCCTCTCCTTCTCGATCACGTACGTGACATACTCGGGGGTGACAGGAAGATAGTAGACCTCATCGGCAAGCACGTGGGCGGTCTGAATAGTTGCAATGTTGGGATTGATGAGGACCGATTGGACGCCAGCTTCCTTGAGAGCCTTGAGCGCTTGTGAGCCTGTCAATGTATATCAGCATTGTGCCTGGGCCATCTGGTGTGCTCCAGGTGCCTTACCGGAGTAGTCGAACTCTCCTGCCTGTCCGATGCTGAGCCCACCACTTCCAATAACAAGCACTTTCTTCACGTCGACCAGTTGCTGCGCTCCAGCGATCACACCGCTCTCAATGTAAGCTTTCGAGTTTGGCGCAGTCGCTGTGGCATTGGTCGCGTATCGGACCTGCTTCGATGCATGGCGATGTACGTGCAGCGGCTTGAGAGCATTCGTGTGCCTCGCTTGAGCTAGCAGAGGTCGGCATGAGTTGGAAAAGTGCCTCGCGTGCCTCGGTACCGTAGAGGGTAGAGAGCTCTTAGCACCGGCGTGGGTGGTGATGAGACGCGCTATTCGCCCATGGGGAGCCATTGGAGCTGGTCGCTAGGTAGCTTAGACCAAAGACCCTCAGTAGAGGATCCAATGCTTCGTGAGCACCAGGACAGAAGCAATCGGGTTCGTGTCTTATGCAAAAAAAAAATATTGCCCAGAGAAAATCGAGTCACAGCTCAATGGCTGGGGTTGGCGTTTTTATACCAAGCGGAGGTGAGTACGCAGATAAGAGCCTGAGACAGTATCGCCAGCGTCTGAAGTCAAGGGAATGAAGGAATCAGCATGGGAAAACTCGCCAGTGCCCTGACCCTTGCTAGACGAAGAATACTTCCTTTCACGAAGAAAAATATTTCCTTATCCCCACGATTGTCTCTGGAGGAGCACGACGCAACTTTTGGCCGACATCGGCCTGACTCGTTTTCCTCACTGCCGGCGCGAATCACCTTCACCGCATTTCAACCACATCCTTTAACATGCCTAGGCAGGTACCTTGGCATCGAGCTCGCCTTGGGAGCTGGACCACATGTAGGCAATGAACAGGGGTATCAATTCCAAGGCTGATGTCTACATTATCCGACGGAAGCAAACCCCCGCTTCTTTCTGCCCCTCTCCAGGCGTAATTGCTCTTCCTCCTCATCTTCGAGTCCCCGGACCTCGCCATCACGAACCTCTCTTCCCATGACGTTCAATGCGGCAGAGTTGAACCCTATCACGCCGCGCTCATCCTTGATCCACTGACCGTACGCATCCAACACTTCTGTCAGGACATACTTCAGCTGCTTGCTTGCCACCAGTTGAGTGTTATGAGCCTGAAGCAGGAAGTAGAAGACCCGCCACGACAGCTCAGGCTTCATCCGTCGCTGGAAGAATGTTACCAGGAAGCTGAACAAGGTCGGGAGGGTCGAGAAGGGAATGAGCAGCAAGGCGTCGTTCAGCGCTGCTGTGGGTACTTTCGAGATCGTGTTGAGGACGTGCTGCTCCGCAGATATACCACCCAGTGCCATGTACAAGGGATTCCTCTGCGGCGGCGCCAACTTCGGGGTTGCTTGCCGCTGGGTCTCCCACTCCTGGACCGTCGCACGATCTGCCTTGGCCACATCCAATGCCTCCATGATTCGCTCTCCGTACGTCAGCGTAGTGATCGTTTGTTTTGACGCCGCAGCAACTTCGTCTGGCTCTTGGCCATCCCCACCAGTCTGAAGGTCCCGATCCAACTGAGCAGCGAGTGTGGCTTCGTAGGTCTGCTCCAATTCTCTCTCGCGCTCTTCTTCGAGGAAGATGAGATCATCACCAATGTCCCACACTCTTATGCTTTTGTCATGGCTGGCAGTGATGACTTTTTCACCTGTCCTGCTCACAACCATTGCCCATACCTCCCCATGATGGCCCTCGAGCTTCTGAATTTGCTCAAACTTGTCGCCGTCCCAGGATTTGACAACAGAGTCTTTGCTTGCACTGAAGAAGATGTGCCGTTCATCCGACTCGACAGGATGAGGAATGAAGAGCACCTGCATTACGCTGTCCTGGTGAGCGAAGAATGCTTTGTGGCAGTCGCCGAAATCCAATCCCCATATTCTAACATTCTTGTCTGCGCTCGAGGTTGCGATCAGCTTGCTGTCCGAAGAAATGGACATGCTGAGCACGGGAAGCTTGTGGCCATATAGGGTCAGAAAGAGCTTCAGCGAGTCGACGAAGAAGACCTTGACCGTACTATCCAAAGTCGACAGTGCAATGAGCCGCGCATCTGGTGAGAAGCACAAGCTGAGAACATCGTCTGCAACCTTCAGCATCCTCGTCTGAGTAAGTTTGAGTTGAGGTCGTGTTCGTTTCGTGCCTGGTATCTCCTCCTGGACAATATCAAAATTCCAGAACTTTACCGCTTTGTCGGCGCCACCAGTAGCAACAGATCGCCCATCGGGGTGCACTTGTAACGACCAGACAGCCCCGTCGTGGGCCTGGATTTTGTCGATCAGGGTAGACGATGCGATATCATACAATTCGAGCTCCCCCGTCTTCGTCCCGAGTAGGACGATCTTATCGCCAGGAAGAAATGTACAGCATAGCGATTGTCCGCATTCGATTGTCCGAAGACAGCTTTGTGTCCTGACATTCCAGATCTTGAGTGATCCGGCTGATGCGGAGGCTAGCATTCGATCGTCAGAACTGATTGCCAAAGCACGAACGTCTGTACGATGTCCCGGGTTGTCTACACTCAACGCTCGGCTGTAGTCGGGTGCTTCTTCGGCTGTTTTCTTATCCTGTCGAGTATCGATCTCATACAGCTCTAGTTGATTGTTGGAACAAGCCACTAGTAATGATAGCCGTCTCGAGACTCTACTTTGAGTCCACACTGCTGATCGTACTCTACCGGCAGTCCTCACGATGATGTGTGGAACGAAGATGTCGGATACCTCCGGTGTGCCAATGTCTTCAGCTTCTGCTTCGTGTACTTGTTGGCCTTTTTCGGCTGCTTTCTCCTTCCGCCGTCTCCGCTTGCGAACAAGTGCCTTCCGTACCTCTTCCGATGATCGTATGCGCAGTATCTCGACAGCTTTCTCAGATCCATGAAGAGCGACGTAAGTGCCAGTGGTGTTGAACGAGATGCTTGTGGTCCTGTCTTTGGCACTTCCTATGATAACTCCCATGTCGCTTAAGTATCTCGCTTTTGTATTCGGGCCGCCAGACGCACCGAACGATGCAAGACCTTCGAGATCTAACGTCCAGACTTTCAGTTCCGCATCGTTACCAGAAGTGATGAACACTCGATGATCAGGAGACAAGCCTAGGGCCCAGCACTCCCCGTTTGTTTGGGCGGCGTGAGTCTCGATACAGTGCGGGCTACTGAGATCCCAAAGCTTGACGAGAGCATCCTTGCTCGATGATAGCAAGAATCTCTCTTCTAAGCTACTGGTCCCGGTCGACCCGTCATCATTTCCCTGGTCATCGATTGGATTTGCAGTCGATGTCCGAAGGAAAGTCAGTCCTGTGATCTGATCCTTGTGACCCCTCAATCGAAATTCGGCAGATTCTGACAGGAGGTTCCAGAGGATGATGTCTGTGTCCTTCGATCCACTAGCTAACCTCAGCCCTTCCAAATCGAAGACGAGATGCGTAACAGCGGATCGATGTCCATTGAAAGTTACCAGGACAGTGGCAGAGATCTCGTCCCACACTCGAATACTCCCGTCTGCATGGCCAACGGCAAATAGCTCTGGCTGAGCGGTACACCGTGTGATCGCGGTCACCTGAGCAGAGCAATCACTGTCTCGCCACTTGCTGAGAAGCTCGCCCTTTTTGACGTCCCAGGACAGGACTTCTTCGTTCGCCCCAACAAACGCCTTCCCAGCGCCAGTCGTTCGGGCGGTACTACCGTAAGACTGTTCCTCGCTCCATACTATATTCGAAGTTGCCGATGTGACGACACCAAAGGTGGTCGAGTGCTCGTACTTCCTACAACACTTAGCAGGGTATTCTATGTTGCCTGGTTCATGGTCTTCCTACCTATATGATCTCACCATCGCTACATGATCTTCACTTTATGTGCTGTGTCGCGAGCATGTGCTTGGAAAAAACACAGATTGATACATTTCTGCCAACTCACCGCCTTCGACAGTGCCAAGCCCCGTAGTCGCGGGCAGTGGGGTGACGCTCCAAGCTGCCAACATCTGGAGCAACTCTCGTTGCCTGGGACGCCTGCGAATGAGCCATAAACCACATATCACAATCGCTGCTGTTCTGAGGAGGCGCAATTGATGTTTGTGCAGTAAAGCTCTGCGCTCTAATTTCATTCGACATCACACTGCCAGCATGCTATTACTCGACTACCAGAACGTGCTCATTGAGACCTTGCTAAAGGACCGCTTCTCAGGGTAACTTGTACGTGAGGTGCTTCTCGTCTTCAACTGATAAGTCCAGGGTCTCGACGGGTCCAATTGACCAAGTGGTGTCAGACTTCGACGGCGTCACGTTCCACATCTCAACACCCGAATCAAAGACGGCCATCCTCATCTCCATTGCGGTCAAGTGCTACAAGGAATTGGTTCATTATGGTGCCGAAGACGTGCTACAGCGCGAGTATGGTCCTTTCATCGTCGCTCCCGAGTCCGGCTACGATTTCTCAATACAGATCGACACGAACGATCTTCCTGCGGAGCAAGAAGCAAAAGACGACTTGATCAAGAGGATTAGCTTGCTGAAACGCAATGCCATGGCTGCGCCATTCGAGCAGGCATTCGATGAATACCAGGTACTACACGAAGAAGCAAGCAAGTACACATCGGAGTCTGCGCCGCAAGGTGTTAAGGAGGGAGGCGAAATTCGCGCGATTCACTATCGAGAAGAGGAAGCCATCTACATCAAGGCCAGTCACGACAGAGTCACGGTCATTTTCAGCACAATCTTCCGAGAAGAGACCGACAGGATATTTGGCAAGGTGTTCCTGCAAGAGTTCGTAGACGCAAGACGGCGAGCAATCCAGAATGCGCCGCAGGTCCTCTTCAAGCATGAGCCGCCATTGGAGCTGCAGGGTGTGCCGGGCCTGCCTGCGTCTGGAACTGGCGAGGTCGGCTACATCACGTTCGGTATGTGTAATGGGATGCTTGGGTAGTCATGCAACGCTGACGTACCAGTGCTCTTCCCCCGTCACCTGACGAAACAACGACGAGAAGAAGTCATCTCTCACATCCAGACATTCCGCGACTATTTCCACTACCACATCAAAGCCTCCAAAGCATATATACATTCGCGCATGCGAAGACGAACAGCAGACTTCCTTCAAGGTACTTATGCCATGGGTTGTATCAAGAAACCCTAGCTAACTCCGCGCAGTGCTTCGTCGGGCAAGACCCGAGGCAGAAGAGAAGGAACGAAAGACAGCGAGCGGCAGGACGTTCCGCGTTCAAAACTAAAACGTTGTGAAATAGACATGATCATATGAATCAGAGCCTCCATGCTCTACTGTGGCCATCTTGTTCTCCCCCTGGCAGTCAGAGTACATTCTTAGACAACCACTCATCCCACTGTTCTGCTGTGAAGCTACTCGAAATGCCGTTCTCAATAAGGCCCTGCCATTATTAGCTTTGTTTATTCGTATTTAGCCGGTTACATACGTTGAACACCACGGTTGGGGATACGTGAATGCCCACCAGTCTAGCAGCCTTGATGAGTAATTTGAGATCATTCGTCGTAGCGTTGCCAGAATTCAAGCTTCCGTCCTCCCCAGGCTTATCCGAGATCTCGAGTTGCTTGTATACCTTATCCTCGTCAACGCCAACGCCACCAGCGAGTTTGGCGAGGCGCTTGTATGTCTGGTTACGAGTCTCGTTGACGACATTGACATCGAAGTACTCCGTCTGCTTGTCGAAGAGTGCTTTCGAGAAGTCCTGTTTCTGATAAGTGATTGTGACAGCACATGATCAGGAGTCTTACCCAGAACTTGTCGGGATTCGTCTGCAAGACGGCTACGCCAGCTTCGTGGACGAGCGTACTGCTTGGGTGCCAGGGTTGCACTTGTTGACGGAAGATGAGTTGGACTCTCCCGTTGTACTTCTTCTCGACCAGGGGTACGACGGAAGTGTAGACTGTGTTGAACATCTTCTTCGAGAACTATGGATCTGTGTCAATTTGCCATACAAGCGAAATGTGAATTCGATCGTACCGGACAGACATAGTCAAGGTCTATGCTCTGTCAGTCATAATTGTGCGATGATTCAGCTTGATACTGACAGAGCTCGAGCGTGTGGACTGCCTTGGGAGATAGGCCAGCTGCCAGCTTTTGACCGGCAAACTTTGGTGCGAGAGCCATTTGAGGTACAGAGTGGAACTGGCAGCTTAGGACTACTGTATCGCCAGGCCGATCTTATTGATAGTCTATTCAAGAGTGACGAGTGGTTTGGGTTGCAGAAGACGTGATCTTGCCCTCCTCACATCCATGCTTTGACGTCACCTATCACCTCATCCCCACTAACTTGTCAACCCTTCCGATTATTCCCTTCTATCATTAGTAACGTCTACTGCATCGGCTCTCTACGGTCATTGAAGGCCTATCAAGGAGGGACAGGGAGAGTTACCAAGGACATGACCATCGCAGCTCTCCCTGAGGCAACGGTGCGAGCATTAGGTTCAACGCAATCACTCTTAAACACTACCTCGGTCGTCAAAGAACTTCTCGAGAATGCGCTGGACGCAGGTGCCACGTCTATCGCCATTGAAGTATCAGTAAACACCCTCGATGTTATACAGGTGAAAGATAACGGCCACGGTGTTCCTCCCTCAGATCGGCAGGTCCTGGCGAAACGATATCACACCAGCAAGATCAATAGCGATGCGGACGTCCGACATGCCGGTGGATCCAGCTTAGGCTTTCGCGGTGAAGCCCTCGCCCATGTTGCCGAGTCAAGTGGCAGCCTAGCAATCACTACTAGAGTGGACGGCGAGGAGGCGGGATGCATACTCACATTCACCCGAGACGGCACTCTGAAAAGCGAACAACGTAGGTCACATCCAGTAGGTACCACCGTACGAGTTGGCGACTTCCTCCGGCATTATCCTGTGAGAAAGCAACACCAGCTCATGGCTACAAAGAAGACCATGTCCAGCATCAGAGAATTATTGCACGGTTACGCATTTGCTAGACCGTATGTCAGATTTGCATTCTCGGTACTCAAATCTCGCAGTGATAAGGACAAGTGGACATACGCTCCTGCGACTACAACTTCATTGCAAGACACAGCCATGAAACTTGTGGGAAAGACCGTGGTCGCCGAGTGTCACTATGTGCAAAGGAACGAGAATGGTTACGAGATGGAGATACCAACGCCGAAGCAAGATGCCGACCTCACAAAGCTCAACCGCTTCGGAAACTTCATAATCCTTGACGGAAGACCATTGACGGCATCTCGGGGTAGTGGGAAGCGACTAATCAAGTGCGTCAAAGGGCATCCTCTGTATCCCAGCGCTATGAAAGCTGTCAGCCACAGCATCTTCACCTGTCTTCGCATAGATTGTCGACATCCGACATATGATGCCAGTATCGAGCCGGCAAAGGATGATGTCCTGTTCGAAGATTTCGGAAGTGTTGAGAAACAACTGCGGCCTCTGCTTGATCTTGCATATCCGTCCGCGGCCATAGCTCCGGCAGCGAAAGAAAATACTTTAGCTGCATCAACTGATCATATCGAGGATCCACAAAGCGTACTCATGACAACAATGGCTCAAGAGCCGCAGGAGATGGTCAGATCTTCGTTGCCTATCGAAGAGGACGTATTGCTCGATACGCAGTACATACCCAACGAAGACCAGGATTGCAAAGAAACGCTTGATAATGAGGCTTTCAATCCTTGGACACTTGCAAGGATCAATGCACCACGGAGGGCAAGTGAACGAGACTACCTGATGGAGCCGGAGCTCAGCAACAGCACCGATCAGCTTCCACCTATACCATCCAGCAGAATCGCAACCGGTCTCCTGACTCCAGATCGTTCATCCCCAATCCGCAAAGCTGCTGACCTTGGTTCTGAGAATCGCTCAATCGGACTGCCGAAAGTTCCTCCAGCACAGCTCTACCTTCCCCCAACGCCTCAAGTAGACGCTTCAAATGTGCTGGCGCCCTTCACGATCCCAGGGCCATCACACTCTCGGGATTGCGCACCGAGTCCTGGAACGAATCGTGAACAAGCTTTGGTGCAATCCTCTGCCGTCTCCGGATTCACCCCAATCAATTATGTCAACATGGATGGAAGGTCGGCCAGAAAGAGGCCTGGGGCCGTCAACAAACCATTCAAACGTCCAAGCGTGATCAGACGAGACTCGGAGAGAGACGCCTGGTTCGACATTCCAGAGATGCACCACGATGAAATGGCGAGAAAGAGGACTCGAGCGCGCAAACGTCCGCAAGCTGGTAATTCGCTCCGGCAAGTAGACAGTCTGCCAGGCAACGATGGTTCGATTGCCGACATCAGGTCATTCATGCGTGAATCTCTGCAACCCCAAAGGGGAAGCGGACCGCGGCCAACTCCTTGCGCAGACTTGACGCGGCAAGTGATTGTAGATGATCCGTCAGAGATCGATACCGGGATCTTCCCTAGATGCATGATCAGAGCTGATGAGGAAACACATCTCGATCAGGAGAATGCTCCGACGTCTCCCTCAGCGTCCGCGCTTCTTCGTCGGACTTCATCACACCGCACGTCTCTCGAGCAGAGAGATGCCAACCAAGGTACTGACCCTAGAGAACTACTCCTGCGTCCGAGAACAAAGTCTGGTCGACCGAAGCGAGCCAAGTCATCGATGCTTCCTCTCGAAAGGACGCCAGGAGATTCAAGGACTCACGAGCTGCAGCTGAGAATCGGCTTGTGTCCTGAAGAGCTCATATCTGACACAGCGACAAGTGGCGATGCGGGAGGGTTTTTCGTTCCCAAAGATGATTCTTGCGCAGTCTACACTGGATTGGAGGGGTGGGGAAAGGAAGACGTTCGGCAGGTCGTGGAGACCCTTCGTGCACTCCTCGGTTCAGTGGATAATGGTTTAGCACAGTGGCAGTGAGGGATCTTCGAACTGATGGGCGGCATTCGGGTGTACGAGGTTTGCTGACAAAGGGTATGTGTCGACGATCTAACGAGAACAATGTCCCACGACGGTATGATTTATGGTATATTGATACCCACTTGCTGAAGACAATGCAATCTACGAGACCAAGATGTGTGGTCAAATGTGCCTCTCCAGTTCCGTGATGTCCTCGTTCTCTACTTCTCCCCTTGAACGTAGTTGATTGCCACGGTCAGAAAAGGTCAGAAGACGACCATCCGCGCTCCATATCGTCTTGCGTACTAACCACAACGACACCATTCATTCTAGACCTTCTTCCCCATAGCCAACAGCTCCCCGACCTTGGGCGGCAACACCATCTGACTCCGATCATTCCTCCTGAAAAACTCGACCGCCAGCCCAGCCATCTTCTCTGCGCAGTCCTCGTGAACAAAATGGCCCGCTTCAGGCAAAACAGTGAGTTGAAACCGGCCCTGCATCTGGCCGACCATGAGCTCCTTGTCCAAGCGATCTGTGCCAGCCAAGACCAGACCTTTGGCGGCTCTGCCCCTGAGGAACAGCCCGGACATGCCCTTGAACCAGTCCTCCCACCAGGTCTGGGTGCGTGAGAGATCGGTACGCCAGCCCCAGCCGCCGTCATCGAGCCGCGTCAAGAGCGAGGGGACACTGATTGCCGCTGCGGCGGGGTCGCGCAGGACGCGGGAGCGGACGTGCCAGTCTACGGCGTCGGGGACCGTGTCGAAGCGGGCGGGCCGGGAGGCGAGGTACGTCTTCATGTAGGCTAGGGCTTCGAGGGCGGAGCCCTCGACCACGTCGAGAACTAGGAAGCCGATCAGGGAAGGGCCGAGGGAGGCCGAGGACGCGATGTGTGTGGCGACGACCCCGCCGAGGGAGTGCCCTATGAAGACGGTTGGGGGCAGATCGGACCAGGAGAGGTGCGATTTGAGGAGATTGATGGTCGTGAGGGCGTCGGAGACGAGGGCTGGGATGGAGAAGTCTGGGTCTGCGGCTTCGGGGGAGGTGGTGGTGATGGTGCTCCCGTGTTCGCGGGCGGAGAGGGAGAGGATGCCGGCTGATGGCATCAGAGTGCGGAGCGAGGCGGCGAAGGGGGCAAAGGACATTGCTGAGGCACCGGCACCATGATGGCAGATGAACAGTGGTCCTGTCTTCGTTGACGCCGGCGGGGTGAAGTAGCAATGGTACTGGGCCTTGTGGGTGGATGTCTCATGCGGAAGATGCAACTCTTGTGCGAAATAAGATGACCATGATATCGACGGCGACGATGTAGTTTGGGGATTTGATTCCGAAGGTTTGAGAGTATTGATGCTGTCTATCGTGCTTGCGGATGAATCCGAGCTTGAGGCGTCCGGGTCTGTATCTGATGATGATCGATCTCTTGCGGGCGTCAAGACATTTGGAGGCGGACGAGCCAGTGGTACGGGCCTCTCCTTGATCGACGGGAGGGCTCGAAGCATATCCGACATTGTGAAGAAGGTGATGAACTTAGTGGTGGCTATAGACAACGACTACGTTTGCAGATCGTGTATGCAATGTCGACCATGTCCCTAAACAGAATTGTTGCCTCGAAAAGCAAAAACCAACATGGTCGTTTCAGTACACTGAATATCAGCCCCGGCATACATCAGTCTCCTCCAGCAGGCAGATGAGGCGCTATCATGGGGGCAAGTCACATCTGATCACGTGACCCGGGATTGTGGCAAAACGTCAAGCCCCCCTGGTCCTTGTAAGACTTTTTTTTTTTTTCAGCTATCGCACGAACAGCGAGCAGCGAGGAGAGCTTTGGTCTTGGTTCCATAACATTGAGAAAGACGGTCCGAATCAATTTTATTAAGCAACACTACTATTTGTGCCCTTAAGCAGTAGTATTCGCCCGGGCATAAGTAATAAAGTTGCCACCCGCAATCAAATCAGCCGGCGGGACCGCCCACTCGCCCGTCTCAGTATTCAGCGCCAGCGTTCCGTTGACACCGCTGACAATACCAGGATTGACTCCATCCTTCAACGATCCAGTCGTCACCCGTCCGCCACCAATCGGCCTTGCCAACCTATTTGTGCCAGCGACAGTCGTAAAGTTCGCCAGCGGGATGTCCCACACATTCCTTAGTCTCACAGTCGGAGCACCGTAGTATTCGGCCCTCGCCTCCTCGGCGGTGAGCGTCAGCTTGAGGTAGCCACGGAAATATCCCTCGTTCCACATCAGCTCCGAGTTGTCCCTCGTCAACTCGGCGGCCTGTTGATTTGCGGAAGCAACTGTTCCGCCGAATCCGGAGGATGAGACGGCCGTGACGGCGAACTCGACGCCGATGCTGCCTTCGCCGGTTGCCTGATCGTAGGCCGGGATGCCATCTTGGCCATTGAGTGCGGCGTTGGGTGATGCTTGCGCGTCGAGCTGCACAAGGTCAGAGACCCAATTCGCGTGGCTGTCGCCCGCAAGCATGATGTTGTTGCCGATATCATCGCCGTAAAGTACCTGATAGGTACGGTTTCGGTTGGAGAGGTACCCATCCCACTGGTCGGTGTTGAAGGGATTCTCGAAGGTGCCGAACCAGGAGGTAACGTTCACACGGGAGAAGACGATCTGGTTGCCGATGACACGCCAGGTGGCTCCACGCTGCTTACTTTCGCGCAGGGTGCGGTAGAACCAGTTCTCTTGGTCGGAGCCCATGAGAGTGCGGCCTGCGTCATTGGAAATGCGGGGGATATAGTTCTCGTTGTAGTTGAGATCGGTGATGCTGCGATCGTAGTTGCGGGTGTCTAGCACGATGAGATCAAAGAGCTTACCCATGCGGAAGTTGCGCCAGATGCGGAGGTTGTTGTCTAGATTGACTTGCCGGATGGGCATCCACTCGAAGTAGGCTCGCACAGCGTTCATCTTACGCTGGTCTACGCTCACTCGACCTACGCGGAGGAAAGAGTCTTCGGTGTTGTTGACCGCCGAGCTACCGTCTCTGTAGGCGTTGTTCGCCACTTCATGGTCGTCCCAGGTCGTGACCCACGCAAAGTTCTGGTGAGCAAGGCGAAGATCCAAGTCCAGACGGTACTGACTTAATCGAGTCCTGTATTCGAAGAGCGTGTATATGGTTTTGGAGGGATTGGTAGCACGGGGATCACGTCCGAGCACACCAGTGGAGGTTTCGTAGATGTAGTCACCAAGGTGGACAAAGTAGTCTACCTCGTCGCGACGAGCAGCATTCCCATAAGCATTGAAGTAGCCAGTTGGGTAGTTACTGCATGAGAAAACGGCCAGTGCGAGTTGAGTGGTATCGTCGTCCTCAGTTGGAGATGTCTTGGTGCGTCCAGTAGGGCTGTGCTTTGAGCTGCCACAGACGGTGAACCGATAGAAGTAGGTCGTGTACGCACTCAGACCACCAGCTTCAACCTGCAGGGATTAGCGGCATAGCTATCCCATGACACGTCATGACATACCTTGACAGTGTAGTCTATATCGCTGGTGGTATAGGCTCGACCGCTGGAGACAGCAGCTCCGGAAAAGTCGTTGCTGGTGGAAACCTCCCAGTCGACGCAGATAGGGCGTGTGGATGCACGTATGTAGCGTTCGGTCTCATGTGAATACAGCGCCACGGTACCCTCGACGGTAACGTTGGATCGGTCGGACTCGAGCTGGGGCGAGATCCTGGTCCAAAGGATAACGGAGTCCGGATATGGATCGCCCTGGAGGACCTGGTCAGCGCTGAAGGGATGAGTATCTGTGAGGGGTCTGCACTTACGGAAGCCACGCCGTGTGTAAAGTTCAGGGCAGCAGGGTCCCAAGTGCTGTTGGTCTGACGCTTCGCCAATGCATGCCTCTTGATGACTTTTGGGATGTCGATGCCCATAGAAGGATGATCGAAGGAAGGACTACGGTAGTTGAGGTTGCCATGATAGTCCGCCGCAGCGAGTGCCACTACGGAGGCGACAGTGAAGAACGAAGACAACATCTTCCACGCCGCGCACCAAATTTTACTTGATATATCTGCTTGAACGAGTAGACAGTCTCTTGACGAGACCGAGGCCTCTTATACCTCCCGAGCGCTCGATGGGATGCAGCCCCCGACCTACCAGCTTGCACTTATTCATGGCGCCGCTCGCAAAGCCTTCCTTTGTGATCGTTCCCATTTACCACGTTAGATCGAGTAGGGAAGGTAAGATGCCACAATGTTGATCCAGGTACGACGATATGTTTACGGCAGAACGGTCGACCAATGAAGTGGAAGGCAATGAAAACATGTTTTTGGGCTGGGTGAGCCCCGTGGTTGCCAAAGCCATCTCCATTGGCCACACATGGATCACTCGGCAAAGGAAGAGCCATTGATGAGCCCAGTGGAGCATCGCCCGCGAATAAGTAGCAGTCAAGCAATACAGCAAGCTCCATTCTGGCTCATTACAGAGCGCATTAGGTAGATCATGCTCATGCTTAAGAGGCAGGCGAGGTGTGCCGACTTGGCAGCATGGGACATGCAATTGATGTAAGGGACTATACAGGCTGATGTTTGGATTTGCGTGCTGCTAGCGAGATATAATTATACAAGGGAGCTCTTGCGCGACAACAAAATGCAGTCTATACACGGGCAGCATCCCAGGCTTGATACTTTATATTCGAAACAATGGCTAGTAGATTCGAGCCGCCGTGGGCCTCAGAATGACAGGGTATCTGCAACTTGGAAGTCAAGATGTATATGAGCAAGCGGTAGATAGCAAGCGGTAGGTAGCAAGCGGTAGGTAGCAAGCGAACTTCAGTCGCTACAAAATCGCTTGTTGAATTCGCCAAAGAGCATTGGACTAATCTCGTCGCTGGTATTGCCCTGTACAGTCCACAGTACACCCATCCTGTCGTAATGTTCGAGCAGCGGGAGACTGGTTTCCTCGAACTTGGCCAGCCGAGAGGTCCATACTTCAGGCTTGTCGTCGTCACGTTGCGTCAGTGGCTCTCCTGTAACATCGTCCTTCCCATCGACCTTTGGTGCATTGAACGTCGTGTTGTAAACCCGGCCGGATGGTGCGTGCACCCAACGGTTGCAGATGCGATCGAGTATAACGCTCGTCGGGGTTTTGATGTTCACAACGAGATTGACCGGCAGCAATCTCGCAAGCGACTGGGCTTGGCTCGCAGTTCTGGGAAAGCCGTCCAAGATGAATGAGGCGTCGGGACTGTTGCTATACTCGAAGGAGTCCTGAGCCGAGGGGGCCGAGGTGATGAATTCGTCAGGTTGCTCCACCGCAGCGGCGTCCAAAGAGGCAGCTAATGAATTGAGCGTCAAAGGGGTTGTGGCCCCCGTGGCCTTGATCCATCCCCGTCCGGTAAGCTCTGACATGATCAGGCGAAGGATGGTGCTGTCCGGCACCAGAGAGCCTGACTTGAGAAAGCTTTCAGCTTGTATTCCCAGCGCTGTTTTTCTTCGGACGTTGTCACGAAGAAGATCTCCAGTGCTGATCGAAGAAAGCTGCGGGTATCGCTGAAGCATCCGTTCGGATTGGGTACCTTTGCCGACTCCAGGCGCACCCACCAGGATGACGCGGGCGGCTTTACGCAGCTGCATTTTGGGACGGTAGTGAGTCTAGATGAAGCAAGGAGTCCGCTGTCAGAGTTGATGTGGAATAGGGCGGGAATGTAGAGGAATCGCCCGAGGCGGGCTTGCGGTGAAGGTGGTAATCAGGTCATACTGAGCTCGATGAAGTCGAGTCGTTGACAATGCTCACTCTAGCCTCGTTCGAGAGCGCACAAGAGCTGGTCGACTTGTTCAGCGGGCGTCCCGGGTTGCTCGTTGTCGCCAAAGCCGAGGCTCTTGCACGGGTAAGGGTAGACCGTGGTAGATGTCAGGTTCCCGGGGGTCGAGGGCAAATAATAAAAGATGGATGAATCTCAACCCACATGCTCGGTCGCGTGCGGGGAAATGCGAGAAAGCTTGTGAAAGACAGGGCAGAGCTGGCACACGGCATCTGAAACAGGAGCTGACTATGAGCCGCGACCTCCACAGAGAACAATGAGCCACTCGATCCTCCTCACCGGCCGAGCATAATCCGATTCTGTCCCTGGCAGGGAACGCATCATCGAAGCCCGAACGCCGACCGGTCTGCAGCTTGCAAATCTCAACAACGTTCACTTCCATCCACTCCTTGTCTCTGCTTACCACCTCCTTTCGCCTCCCATCCTTTCGGTGTCCCCTCGGCCGCGCGACACACTACTTCTTTTTTATAAAAACCTGCTGGACTTCTCGGGACCGGTCCACGCAGAGCCACCATGTCTTTGAACTACCCAGCTTCGCATCTTGCCCCTCTACTGCTGCGGCAGACAGCTAGGCAGTCGCTCAGAAGGACCTTCCAGGCTCAGAGGCAGATCCCAGCGATTGCGATTCTCGTTCCACAACGCCACATCAACACCGAAACCTCACAATCCACCCCCGGCGCAACGTACCCGCCTCCAGGCTTCAACGCCGAACAGGCTCGGAAACCCCTCTCCAAGGAAGCCCAGGAGCACAAATCCGCCCAGCAGTCCAAAGACGGCAGCGTATCAAAAGACACCAGCGTTTCTATTCCGTTGCACAAGCCATCGGAGCAGCCGCCAACAAAAGCCGCCGAAGGTGTGAGCGTGGCTGAGATGGCATCCAAGAGCACGGCATCTTCCAAAGCACAAGAGAAGGCGGTAGAGGAGAAGAAGAAGGAAGAGAAGAAATTGACGCTTGGCCAGAAGATCATGAAGGAGGTACATCACTACTGGGATGGAACAAAGCTTCTGGCTACTGAGGTGAAGATCTCGTCCAAGCTCGCGCTGAAGATGGCGGCTGGCTACGAGCTCACCCGACGAGAGCATCGTCAGCTTCACCGCACCGTTCAAGATCTGGGTCGGCTGGTCCCGTTCTCCGTCTTTGTTATTGTGCCCTTCGCCGAGCTGTTGCTCCCAGTGGCTCTGAAGCTGTTCCCAAATCTTCTCCCCAGTACCTACGAGGGTCAGAAGTCAAAGGAGGCCAAGGTGGCTTCGCTGCGAGCGACGCGCAAAGAAGTCAGCAACTTTCTGCGAGACACTATGCGTGAGACTGGTCTGCCCGTGACTGCAGCGAATGCGCCTGCAGAACAAAAGGAGCAGTTTGCCGAATTCTTCCGAAAGGTGAGGTTGCCTTGCATGGCCAAGCCTGACCATACTGACCTTGCCAGGTACGCGCAACGGGCGAATCACCAAGCAAGACCGACGTTATCAATGTCTGCAAGATCTTCAAGGATGATCTGACTCTCGACAACCTCTCAAGACCTCAGCTCGTTGGCATCTGCAAGTACATGAATCAGCCGACCTTTGGTACCGATGCCATGCTGCGATATCACATTCGTCATCGCATGAGGCAGATCAAGCGCGACGACAAGGCCATTTCATACGAAGGTGTCGAGTCCTTGTCCGTGCCTGAGCTTCAAGCAGCTTGTCAGTCGCGCGGCCTCCGCACTCAAGGCATGTCACCCGGCCGTCTCCGAGACGATCTGCACATGTGGCTGGACCTCAGGCTCAAGCATGGCATCCCGTCGACTCTGCTCGTACTGTCCAACGCGTTCATGTATGCGCAGGGCAAGGATATGGAATTCGACACGCAGATCGACGCCCTGAAGGCTGTGCTCTCCAGCATTCCCGAGGAACTCTTCCACGAGATCGAGCTTGAAGTGCACAACGCCGAGGGAGCCGCCACAAACAAGCAGCGTCTAGAAGTCCTGCGCGAGCAACAAGAACTCATCGAGGAGGAAAACCAACAATCCCAACAGCAGGGTGAAGGCAAGCAGGCCAAGGTCAGCGATCGGGAGAACATTGACGAAGATGAGAAGGACATGCGTCAGGAGGCGGCGCTACGGAGAGAAGTCGAAGCGGAGATGCAGATCGAAGACGCCAAGACATCCGAGAAGAAGTCACTGTAAAATACTATGTAGGTGGGAGGTCATCTGGTTGGCGTTACAAAGTTGCATGGATGGCACAGAGAACGGCAGCAAAGGGCCAGGGTAAAACCTTGTATAGATTGGGACCGCTATCGATAGAACGTGACCGAACGCAGCTCTTGTATCCTCTTGACGACTCGGACACTCTTGATTCTTCTTGACATGACTTGTTCGTAGCCTGCGCTGTGCAGCCAGCTAAACGAGAAGGCCGTCTGGTTGGATCGTCTCAGTCCAAGAAATGCGGAGGACTGAAGATTACGGAAGCGCCGACAGGCGTACGGGTGAGTTCGGAAGGGACATTGCGTCGCCAAGGGGAGCCGAGAGATGGACTGGCAAGGAAGCATCGCCGTCGTGCTAACGATGGCGGTTGCAGACGTAGCTACTCTTCACCGTCTCCATTCCACTTCCCTCTTTATCTACGACCTAGACTTCACCGGTTTGCTCTACGATGCGCGAGGTCCTGACAACCCATGCGCGATTGAAGAGACAAGATAAGATTAGAGTTCCAGGAGAGTACGAGAGAAGATGAGCCATGTGGCTTTTGACAGTGGTCAGTAGGCCCAATCGGCGTTGCTCCGATGCGGTTTCGAGGACGGGGAGGAGCTGACATGTGAACAGATCCTGTCTACATAGAGGCCAGGGACAGGTACATCGAGGCACAGTTCTCAAAACGACAACAACCGACACAGCCAGGATGCGGATCTTCGGGTACTCTCCAACCGTATGATCTGGGACTGCATGTCTTTGCACTTTTCCTCATTCTTGCTCTCAGCTTCGGAGGTACGCATCGCCCCCGATGACCATGGCACCACGTAGATACTGATTCGCTGTACAGCGTGTGCGTTCCCCGTGGTCGCCAAAAGGTTTCCGAATCTCCCAATACCCAGACGGGCCCTCTTTATATGTCGACACTTTGGTACGGGCGTCCTGCTGGCCACAGCATTCGTACATCTACTCCCCACTGCCTTTATTTCCCTGACGGATGCATGTCTTTCTCCGTTCTGGAACGAAGGCTATCCGGCCATGGCCGGCTTCATTGCGATGGTGTCGGTGTTTGTGGTCGTAGGGATTGAGATGTTCTTCGCGTCAAAAGGGGCAGCACACACACACAGCAGTGACTACACCACGGTATTGCAACAAGGAAGCCAGGCGGGATCCGCAGAGTCAGTGCATCAGGTCGGACACAGGCACCCTTCACGACCTCGAAGGAACAGCATGAAGCGATTCAAACAGGGACACATCGGGCCGGGCACCTCGACAGATGACCTCCCACAAGCAACATCCTCTTCCTCCAAAGCCGCTGCGCAATCTCCGACCTCCCCGGGCCCGGCCAAGTCAGGCCCAGGGATGGAAATGAACGACATGGACCGACAAGAAAGCATTGAGCCCCCAGCCTCACGGCCTAGCAGCGTATCCTCCAGCGACAGCATCCCACCCGCCTCATCGTCCTCGAAGCTCACAGAGTACCAGCAACAGCAGCGAGCTCTCCTCCAATGCCTCCTCCTGGAAGCCGGCATCCTTTTCCACAGCGTCTTCATCGGCATGGCCGTCTCCGTCGCCACCGGCACCGCCTTTGTCGTGCTCCTGATCGCCATCTCCTTCCATCAGACCTTTGAGGGTCTCGCCCTCGGTTCGCGCATCGCGGCCATAACCGCGTTTCCCCAGGGATCATGGAAGCCATGGCTCATGGCCCTCGCGTACGGCATGACGACGCCCATTGGCCAGGCGATAGGTCTGATCGTGCACAATCTCTACGATCCGCAGAGTCGGACGGGACTGCTGATGGTGGGGATCATGAATGCCATCAGTAGCGGATTGCTCCTTTTCGCCGGGTTGGTCGAGCTCTTGGCCGAAGACTTTTTGAGCGAGAGCAGCTACGATACGTTGAAGGGGGCGAGGAGGCTGGAGGCGAGCGCGGCGGTGGTGGCGGGGGGTATGTTGATGGCGCTTGTTGGGGCGTGGGCATAGGCCTGGCTTTGGTGGTTGTACATTGGTCAGGCCCATGGTAGCATGATGCATTTTCCATGATGCATGATGCATGGATATAGCAGGCAGTAGCTTTGTGTTTCACATGCAAGGCAGCACGTCGCTGACGGTTCGAATTTGGGTCGGGAAACAACTTAATCATTATTGAACCATGTCTTTGTCACCCGCGCTTTGCTGTGAGTGGAGTACGACACGTACATGCACGCGTACGAAACTACTATCAGCACTCGAGAGCACACTGTCAACACACGAACAAACAATCCCATCTAAGCGAGTCTGGAGCGACGGGCAGCATTTCATTCGCAGTCCCTGCATGACCAGAGATCCTTATGCTCCCGCAAGCAAGAAAAAAAAACACCAAGCACCTCCCCATCTCGGCATGCGGCCCCCCTCCCCACCTTTTACATCTCTC